>OVBX01002707.1:0-17840 GCA_900406325.1 Erucastrum elatum | reverse complement strand
TTTTCTTCCCAAACACGCTCTCTTTCTTGAAATATATAAACCCTTCCACCAACGCGGGTCTTGACTTCGTCCTCTTGTAAGCTTTATGCTTCAAGTCTCCCAACAGCAAAACAATCTCTTCTTCAGACACGACAGCCACGTAATAGTCCGACACGGGCTCGGGGCTACCGTTTCCCGACAGCTTCGCCGACCTCAGATCCCAGAAAACCTCCACTAAGGTTCCTTCCACGTCGAATGACTTTGACCCTCGTTTGCTCCAGAACTGCCACGGCTTCACGAGATCGATCTTGCATGAGTAGCTCGTGTCCTTGTCCAAACCCGAGATCATGACGGTGAGGGAATGGTTCATTAGATTCTTTGACCATAAAACGGTGACGTTTCGGAAGAAGCCCGCCACGTGAGCTTGGTAACCGCACGTGACCGTGCTGTGAGGTGTGGGCGTTGCGGATGATTTGAGTTGGGCCACGGTCTTTGTGGTGTCTGTTATCTTTGCTGCAAACGCCGTGGGGTTGCTTCCGAGAGATGGGATACGGAACGATAACATTTTATTAATAGAATCAAAATAAATCTTTGTTNTAATAGAATCAGAATAAATATTTGTTTAATAACAATAACAAAAACCCTTAGAGCAACTGCATAAGAGTTTCGCCAAAACGGTGATGATTTTCCTCTATATATTAAGAAACAAATGGCTTAGCTAGGCAAGATCGGTAATATTTTTTTCTGGAAGATTGTTTCAGTTGACAGACGATTCAGTTTGTTTGATTAAGCTGAGAATAGATAGATTTTTTTTGAGTTTTGGCACGAGAGAAGATGTTGAGAGGCTGTTTGATGGGAACGGAACACCGTTAGAGAAGTCTATATTTGAAACATGTTAATATTGGCAGCGTAGATAAAAATGGCTTCGTGAAGTTCAAATAAAACGTGTTTCATGTATACTGTATCCAATAAATGAGTTCTTTGTTTAGCTTCTCAAAACCTTTCACGGTTTCAGCATCCCCCTTTTCTCTTCCTCTCTTACATATTGTTTGATGAGGCAATTCATGAGAGCGATTGTGATCCACCACGATTCTAAAGTTAGGAGTAGGCATAATACATATGGAATCAAATCTAATTTTCGTAACAACTCACAAAATAAATATTATACGTACTTCAAATTCGCTCTCATGAATGGCTTCATCAAAATCTTTTACCTATGTTGAAACTTTAAGATCCACAGAAAGACGGCATAGAAACCAAGTTTCGAGAAAGAGGAATCTAAATTTAACTTTCTTCACTAATGGCATTCAATAACAAATGACTAGGCAGGTCTATAACGTAGAAACCATATCTTGTTTTTTTGTCTATACACAGCTCAAAGCCCATTTCTTCTTCTTAACTAAGCCTTACTTCACCATCTTTCTAATTGAGTTACCAGTTATCGATTTACATACCAGAGACTGATGTGCTGTCTTGTTTGTTCTTTTTCCCTAATCTTGCACCAGTCATATTCCTCCATTTGTCCTTTAGATCAGCAGGAGTACGCATTTCGTGGAACACCTTCCGTCCCATCTCCAGAATTTTCCTCCACGGCATGTTCCTCTTTGTTTCGGCTGAAAATTTCTCAACTCCCACCTGAGAGCCAAGCCAACACATTATCAAACCATAGATTCTAATCCACTTCAATGAAAAAGTTACATATTATTGTTTTATACCTTCAGCATGTATTCTTCTTCAGACGTCCACAACAGCCTCCTCTTATGATCCATCTTAAATATCGGAACGTCCCTGCACATTCATGAGGTAACTTTCTTCGTTTAATGTGGTGGTTGAGATAAGAGACGGTTCGTTGTTAAATAACAAAAGAGAACAACCTCGTTGTTTTTGAGTTATCCACTTTGGTTGTTCTGCTATCTTCTCTCTCNTGTTTGTTCTTTTTCCCTAATCTTGCACCAGTCATATTCCTCCATTTGTCCTTTAGATCAGCCGGAGTACGCATTTCGTGGAACACCTTCCGTCCCATTTCCAGAATTTTCCTCCACGGCATGTTCCTCTTTGTTTCGGCTGAAAATTTCTCAACTCCCACCTGAGAGCCAAGCCAACACATAATCAAACCATATATTCTAATCCACTTCAATGAAAAAGTTACATATTATTGTTTATACCTTCAGCATGTATTCTTCTTCAGACGTCCACAACAGCCTCCTTTTATGATCCATCTTAAATATCGGAACGTCCCTGCACATTCATGAGGTAACTTTCTACATTTAACGTGGATGTTGAGATAAGAGACGGTTCGTTGTTAAATAACAAAAGGGAACAACCTCGCTGTTTTTGAGTTATCCACTTTGATTGTTCTGCTATCTTCTCTCTGCTGCTGGTTCCTCATCCTCCCTGACGGGGAGGTTACTACTAGAGCCAATGAAGTCGTTTGCTCCGCCGCATCTTCTCCATTTGGTTCGTTAGTTGATCCATTCGACGAGACGTCACTATCGAAAGCATTCAGTATCAACCGTCTTTTTCTTCTTCGCTGCTCGTTCTGTTGGACGACCTGATCTTTTTCTTTTCCTGAAAACNTGCTCCGCCGCATCTTCTCCATTTGGTTCGTTAGTTGATCCATTCGACGAGACGTCACTATCAAAAGCATTCAGTATCAACCGTCTTTTTCTTCTTCGCTGCTCGTTCTGTTGGACGACCTGATCTTTTTCTTTTCCTGAAAACGATTCTTGCACAGACATAAACGGTGAAAACCCTCTCTCTTTCCCTGCTACTTTATTGTCTTTAGTTCTATCTCCACCTGTTTCATCATCCTCAGCGTCTTGAAAATTTTCTGTAGCCACTACCCTCTCTTCGTCATCTACTGATTTATCAGTGTGCACTTCAATACTATCTTCTGGTTGATTCAATTCCATGTCTTCACCTCTTGATTCTTCAACAGAATCCTTCTCATCCACTTGCACTCGTTCCTCTTTTGATGAACAGCCACCCTTCTCTCCTTCTACCACTTGATCACTTACAATGTCTGTAGTGTCCACTGAATCCTCCTTACCATTTGGAACACTCTCTTTCACCTCACCACCCCTGCTCTCCATCTCCTCGTCTAGATACTTGAACACCGCCATCTCCGCTCCAACGGCCTTCTCTTTCAACCGTGTGGACTTCACTGCTAGAATATGAAACCAGCAATAAGGACAAAACGAATTCTCACCGAACTCAGCATCCAAACACTCCTCATGAAACCAAAGAATACACTCAGTGCCACAACACTTTGACACCAATTCATCTGAAACTTCACACACGATGCAAGCCTCTAACTCCAACGGCTGCTGAGATCCTCCTCCTTTATCACTGTGACGTTTCTTTCCATCAAAAGTATCTGTAACAATCTCAACATCATCATCAGCATCATCGCCACTTTCGATCTGTGGAGGAGCATAGCGTCTTCTGCTGCTAACTCCAGCGCCTCCTGCTCTTTGATTAGCTTCCTCCTGTGAGAAAGAGAAACAACGAAACACACTATACAATCAATCAAGCTTTTTAAGAGCATCAACCGCTACAAAGCTCATACACAGCGAATCAGAAGATCAACAAGAAAGCATTCGAGCGAATCAGAAGGTTATCATCAGTTTGGGATCAGCAACGGAAACAAAGAACCTGGAGAGCTAACTAACGAAACTACTAGAATCTTCGATTACCACATTAAAGAGTCAAAATCCAAGTCAACGCCGCTAAAATCATGAGATCGTAACAACACTCTAAGAGTTTTCGATTCTAGAAGGGAGAGAGCGTTTTTACCGGGAGCGATGCGGGGGATAGATAGGGATCGAGAGGTTTGCGCGAAGAAGACCTAATCCGAAGCGATTTCGATCTCGTCGTTGTCATGATCTGATTACAGTTTTCTCATCGCTTCTTCCTTTTTTTCGCCCTGGGAATTTCGAAAAATTGAAAATCGTCTTGGTGATGATGAACAGTGTGCGTGCCGGTTTTATACTTTTATTTATAGTGTTGTTGAAGAGGAGAAGCGTAGTGAGGAAGATGGTTTCTTTTTTTTTTTTTTAATGAAAATTGTTAGCATTGGGAAATGTTTAGCCAACTTAAACCAAATTTTGGTTTGTAGTTGACTTGCTAATCATTTTTTTTTGTGAGAAATAATTACCAGTTCGATATACACATTTAATAAATAAGAAAATAGTAAGTACTTATGAAATATTACTCTTTCTGTTTCATAATACTTATATTTTACTTGTTGCACAAATATTAAGAGAATTACATCTTTTTAAAAGGATATTTTAAAAATAGAATTTTATAATCAGTTAACCAATTATAAAAAAGACTGTAAAATTTAATTGGTTGAACAGTTTCCAATAAAGTTAAAGTTAACTTTAAAACATCAAAAGTTCATCTAAATTGAAACAAAATAATTCCTCCAAAACATCATCTATATTGAAACGGAGGGAGTAGCAAACTATGCACAAACTATGCTGTCGCATGTAAGAGAGATTTAACCCTTTTAATTGTTTGACATTCGTCTCTCATTTCTTACAATGCGAACGTGTATGCTTCTACCTTATTGCACTGGTCTCCTTTTGGCTCGACGTGTCCTTCACATGCTTGAGATAGATGCTGAGTACGAGGGTAATGTTGAGGTACCAGTTATTTAAGTGCATATATTTATATTGTACTTTACTATTGGCTAAGGGTTAACTGATGCACCGTTTTAATTCTTGTATGGACCACTGGAGAAGACTACTCTGTTGAGCCGACTGACACCAGACGGCCATCCCGTGCTCTTCTCGATGTTGGACATGTTATGACCACCACCGGAAACCTTCTGTTTGGTGCCCTCAAGATGCTTTTGAAACAAAAAAAACTCTTTGTTACTAACCAATGTGTTGTTACAGTGAAGGATTCAATCAAGAAAACAGGGAAGAGATCATGCACACGCTGCAATGGGAGCTGATCCATCGACCAAGAAATTAACAAAGAGCCTACCGAAAATACCCTATCCAAATAAACCGAAGTATCCGAACTCGCAGGGCTAGTAAACATGTTCCCCGTTCCACATCGACAAATCAATGAGTAGAGGCCTAATCTTTGATTGAATTATTATAAAGTAAATAATGTAGAAACACAAGAAATGCGTCTACATTTCTAGTTAATACTGTGGTCAGATGAATAGGACCTGGTAAGCAAAGTCTATTTTATTACAGGTAGCCATTGCTGTATAAGTTAATGTGTACTTTTGTTCAAATGCTTATGCATCCATACGCTCAAGGATATGACGAGCTTCTTCCTCTGTGGCAGGAACAACGTTCCGAAGCTTAAACCCATTGTTTCTAGCCTTTGCCTCTGGCCGTACAGTGAACTTGAAGTAGAATGTATTCGAAACCTATATCACATCCAATAAAGAGACCTCAGCTAGACTTATTGAGCTTCAAATTCGATTTGGTTATGTTAGGAATTTTACCTCACTGGAACGAATCTCTGGACTAGTAACATGAGCAACAACTTCGATATTGATGAGCGGACAATCCAGTTTATCCAGCTGAGTGTAAAGCACACACGATTTGAATCGTAAGAAGTCTCCAACGTCAACCTGCCATGCAAACTCCATTAGCTATTATTATACACAGAATGAGAAGAAAGTTAACAAGAAAGAAGGTGAGAGTTGGATACAGACTGGTCTGAGGAAATCAACGTGATCAACTTCCAAGAAGTAAGGCACAAGACCCGCAAACGTATAAGCTGTGGAGAAAGCCAGCTCAAACGCTCTGTGCATCAGAAACCCTCCAAAGATCCTGCCGTGGATGTTCCTCTGCTGCGGCTGGCATATCAGCGAGTTCTCGAGACGTGTGTCTTTCAGAAGGATGCTGTTCCGGTCCGCGAGCGCTGGCATGTCGGAGAAGATTCTTCCTTCAGCCAACAAACCTCCAAGCTTGTTGTGTTCCCCGTGATCGAACTCCTTTCTTTCACCTCCTCTCTTCTTCTTCCTCAAGTTGTTCCTAGCTTCAGCTTCCTCGAACAGAAGCTTCTCGAGCTCGGTTTCTGGAGAGAGGCGGTTGATAGGAGCAGCTTTACCGGTTTTGGAGTCACGCGCCACGAAGATGAAGTTGGCAGTTAGAGCTACTGAATCATCTGTAGAAGCTTCAGCATTTTCTGAAACCAAGCAAGTGTTTTGTGAGTTTCAGTACATGCTTGTTGTAGCTGAGTTTGTGGAGAGTTACATACCGAGTTCAGATTGCATAACTTCGAGTTGAATCTCGATGGAAGAGCGACCAACCCAAATGACAGAAGCAACAATCTTGAGATCAGTGTCGACACTAATGGGCTTCTTCAAAACAATCTTATCAACAGAAGCTGTAACCAGCAAGAGTGGCCTCGTTGTGCTATCATCATCAGAACAGTGCTGAACCACAACGTTTTATAACACAAAAAAAAACATTCAGATTCTGGTAGTAAAAGATAGCAATCTTGATCACCATAAAATCACTAAGACAATGTATGTTTGCGTGGTGCAGCGCACTAAATACTGTTTTGTTTAGTTGTCCAAGGTTATTGCAATTTCGCGAGATTGTAAATTCTTTTTAGTTGATTTGTTTTTTTTTTAACAATTTCAAATCGCAACTTGCAATTGACCATTAGCAAAAACGAACAACAGCTGGTGACGATTGGTTTTCGGGAATGTTGTTAAAGGGTGAGGTCTTGAGTTCGAGAAACTTCAAACACACCAACAAACTAATTATGAAATCAGTAAAAGGAAGGATTGGGGTCGGTGCTCTGCAAAGCTGTGAACCCGGGTTCCGGATTGTCACAAATCTGCGACTTAAACATCTTAGACCTGTGAATAGTCACAATTTGCAGGTGGAGCGACACGTAAACAAACAGGGCCTAAACCAAACTAAAACAAAGTGATATGAAACCGCAACTAATCAAATTATTTAATTATTTTATTTCGATCAACTTTGCGATCAGGAGACTACCTTGACGGAGATAGTGCCAGCCAAAGCGTCGAGATCTTCGAGCAAGATCCCGATGCGGACCTCGTTCCAGGGATCTCTGTACTGCTCGCGGAGGATGTAATCGGTGGAGAAAGGGTAGAAGATGGTGGTCCGGCTATGGGAGGGGGTCCTGGTGAGAAGCTCGCTCTGAGGAGGCGCGTCTTTAGGAGGATCGAGGAGAGACTCGAAGATCTTGGAACGCGCTTCCCATAGAGCGATGGTGACGGGGGAGTGGTACATGCCAGGCCACAGGCTCAGGGGCTTGCGTGTGGAGTCGGAGGGGGGTGTCGCGTCGAAGGGCGAGGCGAAGGTGGAGACGACGGGGATGCATTTCGGGGAATTAGACTTCATTTTTTTTTTTTTTGAAGTATGGAGAAGCTTTCTCGATTGGTTGATTTTGCTCCCTCGACTTTGGAGCTTCTTCTTTCTTGTTCCTGCTTTCGTGTTTTATAAGCTTAACTTCTTGAGAGAGAGAGAGAGAGACTCGTTAACACATTTCTTTTGCTTTTACCTTTTCTTTTTTCTTTTATTAAATTAGTTAGTTAGAGGTGTGAGTGAGAAGAAAGAGAATCAATGTGTTTTAAACCGGGATGAACCGAATCAAATCAATTCTAAAGGAACCACAGACAGCAAACTGTCATAAAATGAACCGGAAATTTATGGAGTGACAAAGATACATCAATATCTGTATCTAAACCATAGTGTTAAACTTTAATTAAACACATCTAGTTGTAGAAAACATCTCTTATATATTAATTAAGAAATGATACAACAGGTAAGTGTAGTGACGTGTCATCACTATAATAAAATTCAGAATTCTTCTAAAATATGTTGGTTTAATTAAGTACTAGAAGTTAGACTCGCACTCCCGTGCGGATGTTTAATTTAATTTATGTTTAATATAAATTTTTAAACCGTCTATTTAATTAAAAAATCTCATGTATGTTTTTCATGTTTTGCAATTTGACAATTTAGTTAATTTCGTGAAAATGTTATCTTCCTTTTATTCATGTGATTTCGTTGATGGTCGTATAATATTAATAATATTAAATATATGAATATATGTTTGATTAGATAAATTTTGAAAATATGGCCAATTAATTTAAATTGATTATAAATGCAGTAGCTTGGATCTGTAAATAAAAAAAATATAAAAAATATTTAATTTATTGTAAATACAATGGTTAAATATGCAAATAATATAAATTACAAAATACTACTATCCAAGTTACCAAACAAATTCTCATTTAAATTTCTATTCTTGTTTCCAAAGAGTACCAAAGGTACTTCAATTTTAGTAATATAGATATATTATAGTTTTCATTTAACTAATCATAAAATTAATTAAAGTGTACAATTACTATATTATTTTATTTTCTTAAATAATAGCTATGCAATTACCAAATATGACTAATGTATAAATGACAATTAATGATTCTAATAATATAGATTTTATAACAATTTATATCTCCTCCATCATTTTTTGTTTATTTTTTATTATTAAAATAACTTAAACAATCAAATTAGCTATAAAATTAAATTTTATATTTTTTGTATATATTATATTTTGAATTTTAAAAACGACAATAAATTACTATAGCTGCTAAAATTATTATGTTAAAAATTAATGATTAATGGTTTAACATTTTTATTATAACAAGATACACATGATCTTAGAACAATATGAGTAAAAAGTCACATTTAATAGAAATTAATGTATATTAAACTATAGACCATAAGATTACATAAATATTTTAATTTCAAAGTTTTCAATTAATTTTCAAATATAATTATAAATTATAAATTTATTAAATTTTTCACATTGAAAATTTTGTTATCAATGATTTAAATTTTTTGTTATAAAGCGATATGAATGATCATAGAATCATATGATTGTGAAATCTCGTTTGTTAAATAACTATATATCTATATTAGTATCATTTAAATTTAATTATATACAAAATAAATATACATGACTATTTAGTATTCAGTTTTAGCTCAAGGGAATCTACTCAGAGGCTGAACATACTGTTGTAGTTGTCCACTAACCTCAGTTCAAGGTTTTAGTTAGCTAATTTAGAACATAAGTATTAACAACAACTAGATCTGGATCCGCACAACCGTGCGGATGTTTATTTTCGTTTGTACTTATATAAATATTTTTTTACTTTTAAATTGATATATATATATATATATATATATCACATATATAAATATGTAAATTTAATGTTTTTCAAACATAATAATATTAGAGTATTATTTTCATCTTTGCAGATTGTTTCAAACTTTCACATGTATTTATTTTTTTCTTTATTTTTTTTATTTGTTAGATTAGTATTTAATTATTGAATAAACAAATAGAAATATAAATGGTAAAATATTAAAATATTACTATCTGCAAAGATAATATAATATTTCACCATATAAGATGGTTAAAAACTAAACTTATAGCTTCATATATTAATATTGTAAAGAATTTAATCAAACTTTTTATTTATATGTAAATATATTTATTGTAGAGCATCATTTAATTTTAATCATATATTTAAATATTTCAAATATAATCTTATAACATAAAAAAAAGCTCCACTCTCTTCTCGGCAATTCATGAGCAAAAAATAGATTAACTAGAGAAGGGCACGTGTCCAAACGCATCGGTATTGCGTTTTATTTATTTTTTTGGGTTTGCTGTTCTGTTGGGCCGTGTCGTTTAAAAACCCATTACGTTTTTATCAGACAGAACACCGCTTTTGATTAGGTCACGCAGAGAAGAAAAAGGGAAATCAATACACAAAAGTTTTCGTTTTCACCATCTCCTTCTTCGATGAGGTGTAGAGATTCTAGGTTTTTTTCGTATCCGCAAACTTGGAAACTTGGAATAGGACAAACTATAATGGAGATTTTGGAATCTCTGTGTCGATCTCTATTCCTGTCGTTTCGTCTTCTATACATCTCTTCTGATCCGTTTCATCATCAAGTGCTCCATCGACATTAAGAGCCTTCTGAACTCCTTAAACCCCCGCAAATCATGATTCTTCACTCAGTGCTCCTTATCCCCTTTCTAGGCGGTGGACCTCCACCTATAAAAAGGTCGGTCTCGATCCCATAGACATCATCTTCACCATCTTATTAATCTTACTAGAAAAGCTTCTTTACAGTTATGGCTAACTCATGTTCACCGTAGTTTCTTAAATACACGGTGGGGTTTTAAACTAAGAGGTATCAAAATTATGTTTTCAATTTTTTTTTTCTTCATTTAGAGATGATTTCAAATCTGTTTGTTAATTATGATTTCTTTTTTTCTGTATTCAGGAGACACTTATGCTAGCCACCGTCAACGTCCACCGCCTCTCACCACCTATGTGACTCGGTGTAATCAGAATTTCAGACTACCCGACTCTCCTCTATTGATTGGGTTCAATGATTCAACCACTTTGGCTGAGATAACCGAGTCACTTCATCAAGTTGAGTGCACTCCGCCATATCAGTTAGATGTAAAGGCTTAATATTCAACCATATAGTGTTCAACATGTACTCATAATCATTCTCATTCGTGGTTTTAGATCTCTTTGCATTCATCGATAATAGCATTTAGTAACCCACAAATCTAATGTTATCCTCTTTATGTAACACATGAGAGTTGCGTTTCCTAGATTTGTATAGCTGTAAAACTCTTTTTGTGTCACTTGAAATAATCTTGGATTGACTTGAATGGTAGCAAACTTTCCAGAAACTTTCATTCTCGCCAACGAAAGTAAAGTGGTCTGTGGAAGTGCGTTTCTTGCAGCAATATTCTTATGGTTTTAGCCTTTCGCAGAGCTAGCCAAGCGTATAGTGGCACTGATGACATCGGTGCTAGGATTGCGGTTTCTGATGATGGGGTACTCCACAAAGATTGGCGAGCCATTTGTCCGACATCCACGAAAAGTGCCAGCTTTTCTGGCTTCTTCAACTATATGGAGCTTGGCTCCGAAAAATCCGTTAGAAAATGGAAGGCCTTAGATCATCAAGGAGACTCTGATGCTGCATTGTTACCTATCCATACTAACCAAGCAAGATCTTCCAACGTAAGATTTTTTTCCCTTTTGTTTACAAATCTTTTACTAAGAAGCTTTCTTACCTTTTCAGCAGAATGAATATTTTGTAGGGACAAGATCTGTATGGAGTGCGAATAGGATTGCTGTAAGAAGCAGCTTCACGGTTCGTATAGAGCTACGCAGAGGCAATCAAAATGGTTTCAGTGTCAAATCCGTAGCACATCCGTTTAAGCTGCAATTTGAATTCTTCTTTTACGTGTTCTTATAGGTAGATACATTTTCTCTTTGCATTCAGACATGTTGTGTAATAGAAACCTATGCTTAAGTTTTGATATGGCCTGTTTGTCATTGCAGTGGTAGTGGAAGATCACATATGTAGAAAAAGACAGTTACGGAGGACCATGTAGAGTTCATTCGTATTCTGTGTAACGAGTTTTTGAAATGGTAGATTTGGCGCAATCTACATTTTAACCGTACGTATGAATTCCTCTGTTATTGATTATATGTAACGTAAAAACACATTTTGTTCGATTATTCATAGAGTTCGGCTTTCTCTTTGTTAGAGCCAATTCGAGTTGAGCACGTTGTGTTTGAAGTGGATGTATTGTAGAATTGCGTTAGTTTTGCGTACAAACTTGAGGTAAACACAACGAGAATAAGAATCATAGGGTAGACTGCTACTTGCTAACTATCTTTGCAGAAAATTGGGGTTTTCTTTTAACTATATCATCACCCAAAAAGGAGTAAATATGTTTGGAAGACAATACATACAGGTGATTGTCAAGATAAACACAATCAATCATAGAGAGATAGAAAAAGAAGCTTTGATATTTACAACTTAGAGATCAATTTGAGAGGGTCTGATGCATCTTTGACGTGATCGGGGACAGGAAGATTACACATGAGTGTGACTGCAGAGGAAGATATTAGGGTTCTGTTCTCTGACCCTTTGACTTCCACAGCTTGACTTCCCAAACCTGAACAGTCTTCCCTGCGCTTACAGGAGTTGCTTCGGCAAGACAAGGTCTCCGAGATCAGCACTCTTTACGTGGTTGATCGAGAGTTTTTTTTTTTTTTTGGTTGATCGAGAGCTGAATTCCAGCGACCCTTTTAAAACCAGAAGCCATGTGAGAGCTCAAATACTTGCTAAAGACTCAGCGATCAAAGCAGATACACCATCGTGTAACACCTTCAAAGGCTTTTGGAAAACTGAAATCTCTCAGAATTTGGTAAACAGAAAGATTCAATGATCAAAATTGAAGAAGAAGAAGGAAAAGGGAGCAGACTGGACAAACGGGAAGACGACCTGTGACACGTGTAGGAAATAACTCATGGATCTCAAAACCTAATGCAAGAAGCGGAGGGCTAAAGCTTTGGTCTTGAACGATGGAGAAACAATTTTGTGTCCTCTGTTTCAGAGAAAGAGAGATGAGGTTAGGTAGGTGAAGTTCTACAAAATGATAAGTAAGGTTGAGAAAAGATTGAGAAATTGATTGAATGTATTTAAGTTCTAGGAGTACTGTTCGTAAACTTCCCCTATTATTCTTTCGTTACTATCTAAGTGAGTCTGACCTCAAGCCTATCCTGAACTTAAGTTCTGTTTCCTTGGCAAACATTATTCTTTTCTCGATAGAAAGGTAAAATATAGCTTTCATCGCGTGTCTAATGCTTAAAAATCTTTTCACAAATAATTATTTTAAAACTAACCCACCAGTCCACCTTGCAAAAATGCAAACCCATAACAAAAAATAATATAATCCCAAACCTTTTAAAAAGACCAAAAACACCAATAACTTTGAAAGCTTACGCAGCTTATCAACTATGTCACCCCAATGCTTCTTCGCCGAATCAAACTGCTCTCGAGAATCAAATTAACCAGTATTATATATAATTCTTCCTTCATTTTACCTCTTCAAATCAACTCCTTGCTCAGAACATTATTAAAACATTATTAAAATATTTTTTCAAAAAAAAAAAAACATTATTAAAATACAAACATATTAGTCATATATATATCATATCCAAATGTAAACGAAACACACAACCAACAATGACAACTGATTAAGACTATTGCTGCGGATCTTCACGATGCATGATTAACATTTTCGATAACTTTAAGAGCAAATTAGAGCAACCCACAACTAACCAACAAATTATGGATTACTAATTATAAAAAATACAATAAAAACGTCAAAATACACTGCACTTGCAAAAACGAACATAAAATACACAATGAAATTATACAATTATATCACACTTAAGAAATATTATTTGGGATATATATTAAGAAATGTTTTGAAGTTTAAGGTTTTCTTTAACAAAGGATCTACTGCACTTACACCTAACCCAAACCACAGACACACACACACACACACACACATATATATATATATATATATATATATATATATATATATATAACATTGTTCACGTACATTGCATATGTTTCACATTTTGATATTTTAAAGTAGTTAAGAAATATTTAATGAATGAATGTTATTTGATACTAAATTATAATAAACAGTATAATAATTACTTTTTAACTTCTTTTCGTTCCATTTAAAACTCTTCTAGAGTTTCCAATTTATTCCTCAGACAATCCACAATCCATATTTTCATATTGAACTTTTTACATAGATCATTCAAATAATAAGAGAACAGTGACAGGAATTCTAATATGGCACTAGCGAAGGGAGCAATAGCAACCCGATTCGTCGTGTCATAGATGATGACGATGCTTTGATTCCAGGTATCTTAGCCTTCTTTCACGGAACAAAAAAAAGTCTTAATGTTATAGGAAAAATAACAACTTATAACTTCATCCTACTCAGACAGACAGAGGCAGCCATGACTAGACACAAAGTATATTTCTCAGCAAACAATTCAACACTTTAGTCAACCACCAGCAAATTCAAGTAAAGGTATTGGTTGTCTCGGATGTATAATTAGTTCTATAACATTACAACTGCATCTATGCTATTTGGAATGCTCCACCAAAATATTACCATCTCCCTGGAACACTGTCTTTACGACATCTACATGTTTCAGTTTAAAGCACATGTGATAATTGCATATATTGGTATCGATAATGATCTGTCACTCATGTAGAAATCGCTGCACCATCAGCTCAACAAATAAGGCGTTAAACTTAATCTTTACAAGTGTTTACCAGAGAAATATGCGAAAGCTCGAATTACAAACGAACTCCCATCTCAATGAAATGGAGATCGACTGCAACCATTACTTCTACTTCAAGCAATTCAAGAGATTCATAACCATCCTTTAAAATGAATTTGTGGGATCAAAGCTAAAACTGCTACAACAACACCCATCAATTTTCTATTATTCTACATGCAGTATCAAACATATTTCCCGCAATTTTCTTACAACAAAATAATATATGGATTGCTTAATCATTGGAGTTCATTTTCTAAAGAAGTTCTGGATTTCAAACGTCCACACAGAACTAAAAATACTGGTTCATACAATACTAAAAAAAATGAACAACAAACAATGAGTACACAAAATTTATATCTTAAACGAAACAAATTACGTTACATTCCGCGCGTAGCGCGGAGCTACCCTAGTAATTTATATTTTGCATGTTGTAAGATGTTTAAAACCATCACATGTATTTGTTTCTTCTTGTTATATATTTAAATTATTTTATTTGTATTTAGTTATCAAAAAATTAATATGTGCATGAAAAAACATATTTGATAATTATTTTTATTTGATTTATGTTAAATTTTCACCCACCCTATTTAAAACTAGATTTCATTTTAATTATATATTGATAAAAAAATATTTATTTTTATTTTGTAAATGATAACTGAATATGTTAGTGGATATTCATATTTCAAAACTAATCACAAAATTAATTAAAATATTTACATATAATTTTTGAAAAATTAAATTCTGTTAAAATCTTTTTAAACAGTTTTTTCGAAAATTTAAATATATATGATTTAAATATATGTGATTTAAATATATGTTAGATTCAATATATTGTTACTCTTATTTATAAAATCCCTAAAATATTGGGAAGTTGTTATCTTTTATATCATATTAAAATTATTAATGATTAAATAATGCAATGTATCAAAAATA
Organism: Erucastrum elatum; assembly: GCA_900406325.1. Classification (NCBI taxonomy): domain Eukaryota; kingdom Viridiplantae; phylum Streptophyta; class Magnoliopsida; order Brassicales; family Brassicaceae; genus Erucastrum; species Erucastrum elatum. Next base: position 2,716 of record OVBX01002707.1, on the reverse strand, counting down.
TAATATGATTAATTATAGTAGATAATCCATTTTATTAAAAATCACACATGAATGAGAAGTCATGACTTCTCTTTTAATATAATAGATTATTTGAAGGATTTTTATCACCTTATTAGTTCTATATTTTGGGCTAATCCCTCGTGACCTTATTGAACCTTAAATATATCAACTGAATTGCTGATCAGACACAGAGCCGTGACTCCATTCATCAAAAAAAAATTGGCTTAGGGCATCATTTTTCCAAAATATGTCTAGCTAATAACATTCTATTTAACTTATTACTAACCTTAAGTACTATATAATATATACTTTCTTGATCTGTTTTCTTTTCTAAGTTTCTGGTTTGTAATTAGTGGTAAGTTGTGATATTTTGGGATCATTTAGTCTCTTTTCTCAATTAAATATCAGTGTTAAAAAAGTAATATACGTTCCTATGTGGGTTTAATTTTGTAATTTTATAATTATATTAGTAAGCAATATATATGTTACAAAAGAAAAAAAATTATTAATCCATATTAGTTCACTATTAGAACTGAAACTTGCTGAAAATATAAAAATGTATTGTTCATTTTACAAAAAAAATAGAGTAACACTAACAATCTTAAGCAAAACAAGAATAGAGTAAAAAACAACTTCATTGATTTACCGTCTTTTTCTCGCCAAAATGTTCTCAAGCTCAAGATTTCATATTAGCAAAGTAGCCTCATTTCATTTTCTCTCACAAATCATTTTATATAATGATTTTAGATGACTGATTTTTAAAACATCTCTTAAGATTAAGGGCATATTTTCTTCGATCGCTTATGTATGCTATTATTGTTTGCACGGCTCTGCTCAGACATAACAAAACAACTCATAGCAATCATAAACATAAGTTCCAATGCAAAGCTCCGAAAGATAACAGAATCACTACTTTGCACCGAGCGAGTCCTCCTTCTCCAGTCTCAAAGCCGGAACCCTAAACTCTTTAACCGATGAGCCACACGTAGAACTAGTTCAGTTTCATGTCTGCTATGTCTCTTTCTCAAACTTCCAAACGATAGGTAACCCTCTCCGGACTCAGGCTGGTGACTCCGCCGAAAAACATTTCCCTCTCAACTTTACAACCAGTGGAAACACCGTAAATATCACCTCCAGTGTAACTAGGGCCAGATTTCGACCACAGCCCAATGGAACATTAACCTCGTCTACCAAAGTTTTACATGTTTTTTTTCATAGATATAAACCTCCAAAAATTAGTTTCGACCACCAAATATTTTATAAAATTTTCATATTATTAAGAAATGTTCAAGCTTCTAAAATCTCAGATATGGTCCTGGGTATAACGAACACCACCGTCTCCGGTAATGTCTACAGGGATGGACAGCTCGCTGTTTATCAAGTCGATAAGGTTTTGCTTCCTCAGCAAGTCTTTGACCCACGTCCTCCTGCGCCCGCTCCGGCTCCGTGGGTATCAAAATCAAAGAAGAAGAAAGAGGAGGAGGATTGTGATATTTCCGATGATGATTCTCCGGCGGATGCTTTGGTTGCTTACGTAAAGTTGGTTCGTAATGCCGTGTCGTTTTACGTAACTTGCATGTCGGTCGCGTGGTTTTATTTGTGATGATCAGTTGGTTTTATTATTATTACTCATGATCTTTCTTCCATGTGATGATTTTGTGGTGTTATTTCCATGTTGATTTTCATTAAATTTGCGATGAATAATCCCAGCACAGCTGCGTCTCTCTTCTTCTGAAGCCTTTCTAGAGACGCCTCTCCTTGCCCCTTGGCCTCAGCAGCAGCCTTCTTTTTTTTCCAGTAACTCTTGTGCTTTTCTTGTTTTCGTTTCGTACTCTTTTTCTTGATCTTCAAGCTCATGGAAGCGTCTCGCTCAAGCCCGTGGAAATGCTCCTCGAGTTCCTTCCACTTCATGTTGAGTGTTACCTCGCGCTGCTGGTTTTCGAGTTCAGCAAAGGCCTTTTGTAGAGTCAATGAGCGAAGCAACTGACCGCGTATAGCTCTATCAAAAAAGGAAAGAGCTAAAACAAGGTGGAAACAAATGAAGATTCCAACATCATCAGAGGCCAGAAAATCTCAATAATCTATTAATAAATAAATTTATTAAAGTTTAACAAAGTTTTTCTTATTTTGTAATAAAAAGTAAGAATAAATAAAATTTCAGAAAAGTAACTTTTACCGTAATTCTGCACCAAATGCTTATATGACCGCAAGTTAATTTGGTTAATACTAGGGGCGGAGCCCCGCGCAAGCGCGGAGATATTTAAAATTATTGAGTTGTTGAATATGTAGATGGAGGTGTAGTGTAGAAGAAGGGTGAAGTGATGTATAAGATGAGATCGTAGATTGTTTTGTTAATCTTATTAGTGTTCATGTGTAAGGACTGAGATCCTTTTTTGTTAATATGGGAAATGGTTTCTTAGCAGAAGGAAGATTAATTATATATAATTAAGTGAGATGCGAGTTTTTATAAAACCAAACGACCAACATTGAATCCTTTTGATGTCTTTTTGTCATGAGGAACTATGGCTGAGGTGGATGTGCAACAGCGGTGTTGAGCTCCATGACCAAGTACACGTACTTGGGAAATTATTGTCGCTTTATTTGAAATGTATCATTGAAGCATATGTCAATAAACTGTCCTGCTTGTAATTCTTTTATGGGAGAATTGCTAAAACCAACCTAAATATTGAAGTCAAATGCATTAGTGTACCCCAAT
>OVBX01002706.1:0-19207 GCA_900406325.1 Erucastrum elatum | reverse complement strand
TGAAGGAAATATATAATTTGATCATTTAGACCAGTATTTATAAACAAAACCTGATATATATTTCCTTTTAAGAAAACTTCTTTAGCTGATAAATTCATAAATCTGATAATCCGATAAAAAAAAAGTGATCTTTTACTGATGTACTGAGATTTTCCACAATTAACAATGTTGCTCGAGAGGTGTGGTTCTGATATGTTTAGTCGTTGTGATTTTGAAGATGACGGCGTCTCATTTACCATATACAAGAAACGGTCTCAAGTTCTTTACCAAGAGAGGAGGATTAACATCTCCTGAAGTGGAGAAGATATGTGATTTAGCAGCAAGAAAGTACGCAAATAGACAGACTAAAGTCTCTACATTGATCAGAACTCGGCCAGAGCAAGTTGATTTCATGAGCGCTTACTCTAAACACCTTAGAGAAATCATTAAAGAGAGAATCAACCACCCTGAACACTATGACACTCCTCTCAAAGGATTTCAGGCAAGAGCCTAGCTTCATAATCTCTCTTTCTCTGTCTTTGGTGTTTCTAATGTTTTTTTTGGTTGGCGTATGTTAGATAGTAGTGAATGCTGGTAATGGGTCAGGAGGGTTCTTTACGTGGGATGTTCTAGATAAGTTGGGAGCTGATACATTTGGTTCACTCTATCTTAACCCGGACGGGATGTTCCCTAATCACATTCCTAATCCGGAAGACAAAACCGCTATGTCACGCACCCGAGACGCGGTTCTTGAGAACTCAGCGGATCTTGGAGTTGTGTTTGACACGGATGTCGACAGGAGTGGAGTTGTGGATAACAAAGGGAATCCTATCAACGGTGATAAGCTCATTGCGCTTATGTCAGCTATTGTGCTTAAAGAACATCCAGGTGGGTTTACACTACTGATGTTATTTACCATATTTGATTATTTAAGTGATTTATATTATTTTTAAGTGTGGTTATAGGAAGTACAATAGTGACGGACGCTAGAACGAGTATGGGGCTAACAAGGTTTATAACCGATAGAGGAGGGAGACATTGTTTGTACAGAGTAGGGTATAGAAACGTGATTGACAAGGGAGTTGAGCTCAACAAAGATGGCATCGAGGCTCATCTCATGATGGAAACTTCAGGACATGGTGCTGTTAAAGAGAATCACTTCTTAGATGATGGTTAGTTATCTAATATTGAAAATTTTAATTTATTTAGGCCATAATTGGTTATTTACATCTGCGTTTCCACGTAAACATAAACAAACATTCATTGTCAAAATCTCTCTTTTATTCCTATTTGGTTTATTAATTATATGATCATCATAATCTTCTTATGTTTTTCTTTTCTATACATTGCAGGTGCATACATGGTAGTGGAAATTATTATTGAAATGGTGAGAATGAGACTCGCGGGATCAAAGGAAGGTATCGGTAGCCTGATAGAAGATCTCGAGGAGCCATTAGAATCGGCTGAGCTGCGGATGAATATTTTGTCCGAACCAAGAGATGCCAAAGCAAAAGGCATTGAAGCCATTGAGACATTCAGGCAATACATTGAGGTATGATAAATATATTTGATATCCAATTGGTTATGTCGGTAGTTTTTTTTTATGTCGGTAGCTTTAGACTTGTGGAACTAATAACAATGGTTACTAGGAAGGAAAACTAGAAGGATGGGAATTGGATTCTTGTGGAGAATGCTGGGTGAGTGAAGGTTGCTTGGTAGACTCAAATGATCATCCATCTGCCATTGATGCCCACATGTACAGGTAATTTACTCTGTTCACAGATTTTATGTAATGAATAAATTTAAAATTCTATTTATTTACTAAATAAATAATGCAGGGCGAAAGTGATGGACAAAAAGAGTGGGGAAGAGTATGGATGGGTACACGTGAGGCAGAGCATTCACAATCCTAACATTGCTCTTAATATGCAATCGGTGCTTCCTGGTGGATGTCTCTCCATGACTAGTCTTTTCAGAGACCGGTAACTTTTTGTTCATTTTTAATTCTAATAATTTGGTATAACCTCGAATTTGAACCACTTGATTGGTTAAATGTTTTTTTTTGGTGACAACTTTATAGTCGATTTCCATGTTTGATGATTTAGGTTTCTGGAAGCAAGTGGCGTAGCTAGATTCCTGGACATAAGTGATATCGACAATTATATCGAAAATCAATCTTGAAGGCTCTTCGATCAAATTGCAAATGTTGTCATTAGTTAAACGATAGGGTGAAAGGCTACTTCTTTTTTGGAAAAAAAGTATAATAAATCATTTGTCTTTGTATTTGTATTCTTTTTGAGAATACACTTAGCTAGCCATTAATCCAAAATCATCCGCCATTTCATTATATGATCATTAATAACGTATCGGTAGATGTGATTACAAATTGAATGCGCAATATATGTGGATATAATTGATGGACGATAATAATGTTAATGGAAGGTAATTGGATGAAAGTTCCAGTCTTCTGGTTCCTTTTATTTTAGTCAGGATTTCACTAATACACGCACATAGTATCACGGTACACTCTCTCATCATTTATAAATCTCTCACAAACTGGGACACGGCTCCTTTTAGTCCCTTAGAGCAACAGCATCGCTGCAAACGTTTTTTATGTTTTTAGTTTCTTTTTTTTCTTTTTTTCGTTTTTCTGATTTAATAAAAAAAATATTAAATGAGCCATTCGCGGACCGCCACGTATTAGTGGAACCCGCAAGCAGTACTAAAAATGAACCACTAACGTTTGCTAATTAACAAACGTGGCTCCTTTGGTTTTTGCAAAACTCGTGGTCCCCCTCCCCCCTTAAGAAACGTATAAAGAGGACCGATGCTGTTGCTCTTATTGCATTTTAAATAAAATACAGAACTTAAGGCATATACATTTTATTCCTCGGACAAGAGATGTTCGTCGATCTCTTTGGACATTTCGAGCCATAACTGGAGTAGAGTCTCGGGATGAGCAACCTCCTCGCTAATTTTCTCGTACTCAAAGTGCCAGTGCGCAATACTCCCTGTCCCACCCTGCTTAGGGGTCACTTGGATCGTGGCCAAGAAGCTTTTGTACTCTTTCATCAGATCACCTTCGATAACCCTAAACGAGATCAGGTTCTTCTCCGGATCCACCTCTTCGATCCTCTCCTTTTCCACCTTTGCCTCTCCATCTGCAACAGTTATTAGTAGTTAAAGATTAAGTTTTGAGAATCGACTAGTAAGTGAAACGTAAGGTCGATATACACTTGACTCGTCTCTGTTAGTCATTGCAAATCTTTCAAGGCCGCCTACATGAAAGTAAAATTATATAGAATAACGTTAACTTGCCATGAAAGTAGTTCCAGAAGATGATAGAGCCAGGTTTTCCCCAGTCTCCTTCGTGCAGTTCACAGCCCTGAATGTTGCCTGGCGATACTTTGGAAACATGGTGTGGTTTCGCTGTGAACATGTGATGGAACTGCTCCGCGGAAGCTTTGATCTCCACGTATGCCTCAAGCTTCTCCAACAAGCTAGACGTCATTGTTGTCTTCACCTCCTCTTCCACCGGTTTATATGTAGCCTCAACCTTCTTAGGAGGTGCCACCGTCACTTTGGTCTCCGCTTCTTCGGCACATGTAGCCTCCACCGTCTTAGTTGATGCCACGGTCACTGGCTTCTCCTCCTTTTCCTCCATTTTCTTGGCAATTTCAGTAGCGGACTCCGCCATTCTATCTCTTGCTGATTTTGTTAGAGAATTAGGGGTTTTATGAGAATGTGATATTCTTTTTGTGAGTGAGTTCTCTTTGGAATTATATACTCCTTTCTATTATTCTATAGAGGAATGAGTGAGAAACTATCGAAGAAAAAAATACACATTTTTTTTGTGTGTGACAAACCCCATCATTCATTATGACCAACAAGGGATAACGAAAAAGACAAAGATGAATTATTTTCATTAGATATTTCCACCTACTCTTTTCAATGGGCTTCTNTTTTTTTTTTTTTTGTAAAATATCACATACGTAAATGAACCATTACGCCAAAGAAAAAAACACTGAATTATTTGCTTTGTTTATATATGAAATTTATTATGAGGTATACTCCCGTGTGCAAGTGTATTTGATTTGGGAATGCGTTTATAAACGCTCCCCCAAGTTCGAATCCGGCGACTACTAGCAACAAAGTCATTTGCACGTCGGAAAGCAGTGAATGGGTTTGTCCACAATCGGCTGCTGTGCATGACGGTGAATCCATGCATGCTTCGGCCCTGTAAAGCAGGTTGAACCAGGTTCCTCCAAACCGATGCTAGACTGCTAGGCCCAGTTTAAAAAATCGGTTGGCTGAATTTTCTCTGTAGGCCTGACTCGTGACTGGAATTAGTCGGAAGTCTCAACTGAACAAAAGCTATGGAAGGGATTAGGAGACCAGTCACATTTTATGGTTTTCTAACTTTGTAAAAATGCAACCATATTAACCCTTTTCATTAGTGTTTCTTGTTAACTTGATTTCATATCATTATGATTAGAGATCATTAATTACAAAGGTAAAAAGGGTAGAAAAAGTCATATTTGCGTAGGTCAAGTAAATTCGAATGGAGAAAGTATCTGTTTAACCAGTTTTCCATGTTTTTAGAGATTTATGAAGCCCCATACGAAATTAAAATATTTAATATTTTTTTTTTGTTATAACAGTTTTATTTTTCTAAAATAAGTAAGAAATTAAAGTAATTAATTTCTGTTTTTTTTTAATATGTATTTTACATTAATTTGATTGATTTACTCATATAAAATTTATTAACTTGACATGTTATTATAACATTTTCTAATTAAATATGTAAAATATATAGTATTATAAATAATAAATATTTTTACAAAAATTGATCCATGAGAATGAGAACCCATCCCAGTGTTTCATGGGTGTGTGCTCAAGCCCGACACTGATCAAAATGCTCTTAAGTGTTTTTTTTTGAAATATGATGTCTTAAGCCAATGTTTCTTGTGGAAGCTCTTTTGATCCAGTAGTTTGACTAAGGGTTCATGTAATGCTTATACATCCGGAAGTCTTGGATTCAAACCTTAGAAATTTATAATTATACAGATTATGGAGAAATAGGTTATAATAGATCTTCAGCTTGGTGCATGGTGTATCATCAAACATGGATCTCATAGGACGGTTCGGAACGGTGCAGTCAGGAGTGAATTCTTATATGATGGTAGAATTATCGGCTGTAAAATCGTCTATGTAATATTCTCATCGTTGTAATAGCATAACTAATCAGACGTTAAAAAAAAAAACAATGTTTCTTTTGGGCTAAGGGAGGCACGGCTCTGTTAGTGCCTTAGTCAGAAGTATTTTCACCCCTTCATTCTCTATTTTCTTCTTGTTACTACATACATACTCTATTTGTTTCTTAAATAATATCACTTTTAATTTTTTTGGTTACAAAAAGTATTGTTTTAGAATTCTAATACAACTTGTGCTTACTTTTTATTTAATATTAATTGACTCTTCAAAAAAATATTAATTACAAAATATATTAATCTTATAAATAAATTTATTTGTTTCAAATACTATTGATTAAACATATTTAATGCTTTTTTATGAAAGGTAGAGGGTGGTTTTATCCCTCCTTTTCCAAATTTTCAAACTATCTTAGAAAGGTGCTTGGGCTTGAAGTTTTACTTTTTCCCATATAGCCATTCATATTTGAAGTTGAATTGTTATCTAGACCACATTTTCAGAATTTAAATAATAAAAAATATGGAGAGTTTTTTTATTAAAAAAAGCCAAAGTGAACCTTCTTAATATTTAAAATCTTTTACGTTAGTATTAAAAATAGTTTGAAATTTATGTAGCTGGTTGAAGTTTTCACTTTTGTAGTTTAAAAGGTGCGAAATAAATAGAAAATTTATTTTGTTAATAATCAAGTTTTACCATTTTGTGGAAAGATTAGGAATCGTATGTAAAAGTAGTTCTTGAAAATGTGAAAGCACGAGAAAACACAGGGTTCTTAATTAGCCGACAAAAGAGCCATTCTATTAATTTATCTACAAACATATATCACAAGCTCTTACTAAAACTAAACATAACATATCCACACGTTTAGAGTACATCACTCATATATTATCATATCACCGATTTATTCAGGACACGGATCCTTATTTATTGTACTTTTATAGACTAAAACACACATGCTTCATTGCACACATATATGGATAGGGTAGATACTAAAATTAACACTCTTCTCTAGTCCTCATTCAGGAGATGTTCATCTATCTCTTTGGAAACTTGAACACAGAACTCAATGAAGGTCTCAGGGTGAGCCACTTTCTCGTCAATTTTCTCATACTCAACGTGCCAGTGCACTGTACTTCCGGGTCCTCCCTGTTTAGGAGTCGCATGGACGGTGATCACAAAGCTCTTATACTCTTTTAATAAATCTCCTTCTATCACCCTAAAAGTTATCAAATTTTTCTCCGGCTCCACTGCCTCAATCCTTTCTTTCGCCACCTTTGCCTCCCCATCTGCACCAAATGTATATATTAATATATGTTTGGGTTTTGACTCTGGGAATCGTTATTAATTTTAGTTCCTGAACATCACTATAAGAAAGTGCATGTCATTTAATCGAATGATGGTAGACGAATATGGTGCAACTCATATATCGTAGTCATTTAACAATTAGCAATGACTGGATTTGTCTATTATTTCCTAACAAGAATTTATAGTATCTAGTATAGTAGTATTGTATGATATAATCAATTAGTATATTGTTTCAAAAAAAAAATCAACAAAGTATATAACGTCTACTTGCCATGAACATAATTCCAAAAGACGATGGAACCAACTTTTCCCCATTCGCCTTCGTGCAGATCACAACTACGAATGTTTCCTGGAGATGCTTTTGAGACATGATGTGGTCTACCAGCAAACATGTGATGGAACTTCCCAGGAGAAGCCCTGATGTCAACATCAACCTCAAGCTTCCCAACCAAACTTGACACTTCTGTCTTCCTCATATTAGGTGCAGCCCCGGCCATTTTTGTCGCCATTTTATCTCCCGTTGGTTTTTTCTTGAGAATTAGAAAGGATTTGAGAGAGGATGAGTTCCTTTTGAGTTCATAAGCCTCTTTTTTGTAGAGGAGTGACTAGTGAGTGAGGTAACGGTTACAGAAAAAACAAAATGTTTATTAATTGCTATTGTATACCCCTTGTGATATGATCCCATCATCTTTGTCTCACCTACTGAATTTCTGTAATGGATCAAGGTTATTTAACGTTGTGCATAACAATGATCGCTCGATATCACACGGTTGATCACGTCTTGCGTTGAAGTATTACTTATTGGCAGGTAGTGCTAATAATATACACTTTATATTCTTGAAATAAATCTTTTTCAACTGAAAATTTCATTTTTTTGTCACTACTGAAAATTTCACAAGTTTCATAAAATACTTTGAAATGATGCTAAAGAGAACATGTCGTTTGCTAACGAAGACACGTTAGTTCATATGCAAATATTATTAGCTATATTATTTGATGAAGATGTATATGTTTTAAATCAATTTTTAAGTTCGGGTTGTTGGCATCAAGACCGTAAAATGCGGAAATATACCCAACAAATCCAAACACATGTAATGTAGTTTGATTTTTTATCAACAAAAGATGGATACAATGAATCAGACATGTCATGGTCATATGTAATTTGACTTAAAATGTGATATAGCTAATGTAAAGGTAAAATAGTAAATATTTCATTTATCACTAGCATTTCACTATTTTCGTAGTTTTTATGATTAGATGTTTGCACAAGTTTTTTTGATAAAAACATGATTAGATGCTTGCAAGAACATCTTTGTTTCAAGTTCATTTTAATCTTATTTGAGTGGGAAAATAAAAAATAATTATTGTGTGGATCTCTTAAAGTACTAAGAAAAAATGAGAGGAACAGTATTCCGGAGGTATATATATTTAATACTTATTCTTGGGTTTACCTCCTAAGATGAACCTCTAAATTCACCGACCAATAAGATTATATCATTTAAGATTTAATATCTTTTAAATAATGAAACAAAATATTATCGAATTATATTATACTTTCAAAATAAAAATTATAGTAATCACAAAAAAACAAGACTTTTTAATCTTAAAAAAATTATTTTCAAAATATATTTTAAATTTTATACTAATCACAAAAACCAAGACTTTTTAATCTAAAAAAATTATTTTCAAAAAAAAAAATTAAGACTTTGGATAAATCTTAAATTTTAAAGTTTAAGATTTATCGAAGTGTTTCAGATTTACCCAAGGCTTTAGGATTTATCCAAGGGTTTAGAGTTTATGATTTAGGATATAGTTTTTTGTTGATTGAGTTATAAATAGTATTTTTTTCAAAACAAAATCAAAGTTTTAGAACTGATCCAAAGGTTTACTAAAGGATTTTTTTGTGGTATTAATTTTTTTTTTAAAATATTTTTTTCGTAATTAGTATTATTTTATTTATTTTTACTTCTTTTTTTTTAATTTTAAAACGTAATATAGTTTGACAATATTTTGTTTCATTTTTTAAAAAATATCAAATTTAAAATAACTAAATTCTATTGGTTGGTGAACCTATAGGTTCATCTTAGGAGGTGAACCGAAGAATAACTCTATATTTAACTAGACAAAACTACAATCTTAAAATATATCAATAATTAATCTATAAGCTTCATTTGTTATTCCTCGGTCGGAGTTTCAGAGTTCCTTCCTTGTTATCTTCAACAAATCACGAAGCAGAGTGCTTAGTATTGTTAGGTCAAAAAATATGTATCTTACGAATCAAAATTGTAAAGTCCATGAAACTCATAAATACCCTTAAAACTAAAAGAAAAATTTGAAAAATAAATTAGCTCAAAATATTTTTAACATATTTACTTATATGCATTTAGAAATGTTAGCATTATCTATTATTAACATTATATTAATGTTAGCGTGTATATATATATATATTTTTTATTCTCATATTTAGCACAACATAATAATATTCATATTCTATTATACTTAGTATATTTGTTAAACATATATGATTTCATTATTAAACAAACATTACATACATCAATTTTGAGTAGCTTCATAGCTGTTGCTACTACACTTATACCTTCTCAAAAATAAAAACTTCCAAACAGTCATGACACACATATCTCTTTACAAACTCGGACAAGGCGTCTCCTTAGTCCTTATTTAATTTCAAAGACATAACTTAAAGGCAAACACACAAATATAAGTATGGATATATAGGATTAAGACAAGAGAATTCTTCCTCTATTCTTCGGCCATGAGATGTGCATCGATCTCTTTGGAGACCTCGACGGCAAACTGGAGGAGAGTCTCAGGGTGAGCCACCTCCTCACTAATTTTCTCGTACTCAAAGTGCCAATGTAAAATACTTCCAGGCTCACCTTCCTTAGGGGTCACTTGAAAGGTGACCAAGAAACTCTTGTACTCGTTCATTAAATCCCCCTCTAACACCCTGTACGTGGCCCGATTGTTCTCCGGGTCTATTGACTCGATCCGCTCTTTCATTACTCTTTCCTCCCCATCTGACCATATATAGCATATTGACACATTATTATAGGTTTGAGATTGTTAGAAATCTTGCATTTGAACAAGATCAGACAATATAATATATATGTCCATGTGTGTGTGTGCGTGTGTGTGGATTAATCCACCCGTTTCAAATTAGTTTTGATTCAAAAATCTAATACTATATTTAATATAAATTCCCTATGCATTCATATAACAAGAGAATAGTAACATTGACTTGCCATGAAAGTAATTCCAGGTTACGATAGAACCAACTTGGCCAATTTCGCCTTCGTGCAGCTCACAGCCCTGAACTAAGGATGGAGAAGCAGTGGGGACCTGGTGTTTCCCGACAAGCATGTCATGCAACTTCTCCGGCGAAGATTTTACCTCCACGGTTGTCTCAATGATCCCGACCAAACTCGATGCTTCTTCTGCCATTCTTGATCTCGATAATTTGCAAAAGTGTCTTTAGGGTTTTTCTTTTGTTTTGAGAATGAAGGTGTTCCCTTCTAAGCTCTTAAGCCCCTTTAAATTGAAGAATTAATGAAGCGAGAAACAGACTGGCATTTATTTTATTACTGATAATTTTGATTAGTTCATACTTCTCTTTAATCACGTTAACCCATCTGGTGCTAATTGATAAGACTGGATTATAAGATAATTTATATAAAAAATGTAAACGGTAAAGCTATATATAATATCATTCGTAACTCGTCATACATAATATCTTGAATGAGTACTATTAGTGGGAAAGCAGTCAGTTCGTGAGTATTGAGAAAATAAGACAAAATGATGCCGGTTTAGGGTTTCATAAATCATGAACCATATTCGTTAACTAAGATATTATGTAGTGCAACCATCGGTTGGCATCTACGATATAATTGTTTGTTTCAATCTAGACAGAAAACATAGCACAATTCTTTTTTTAATCGAGTATCATGACCTCACTATATGGTCCAAACTAAAGAACGAACTCTTACAGAGCGGACGCACATCCGAAATTAGAACATGACTGGGTAGCGATTTTCGATCTCGAGCGCCAGAACAAGTCCGCATGTAAATTTTCTGATGGCCAGTGCGAATCAAATCTGAAGCCGTATTTGCAGCCGCAAGCCGTACATAGCCCAATTCGGAGCTTGGAAGAGTTCATTGAAGATTGACTTAAGATTGGTATAGCGGATGTAACTGAATCTAATTTAAAAACGAAATCATTCAAATTATTGGATGACACAATTCATTTCAGTTTCAAGTTGATACATTTCTTGAAAAGTTCTTACTCCGAATATAGAAAGAACTTTTTATCAAATAAACTATATCTCTGGACAATCCCTATATGATCATCATGTTGTCAGTCCTGCAAGATGAAATCTTTTGTAAATTGATTACACGTTATAACATAATATTAAAGATCAGCAAGCATTATTATATATCGAAAAAGATTGTATATTCGGAAGCTGTATTCTCTTGAAGTGGAACATAAACAAAAATTAACAATTTAAAATATCTCCCATCTTCTTCTCTATTAAAAGAGAAGTATCATTTTTATCTACCATGAAAAAAATCATTTCATTAATTACAAAATATGATATAATAATCAATAAAAATAAAAATAAATGAATTTTAACTACAAAATATGTTGAAAAAAATCTAACAAGATCTTACTCGATGATTTAAATATTTTATATTAAATAAAATATTAATTAATTTTGTAATTAATAATATAATATAAATTATGTTAATTAAATTTTATTATAAAACAAAAAGTTCTATGCTATTTTTAACAAATTTATAATTATAGTATGTATTATTTTAAAATAGAAGTATTATATAAATTAAACACGACAATATTATATAAAATTGGTAAATTAACCTATTAAAATGTTTAAAAATGCTTTAATTTAAATAAGTTATCATTCACCATTAAACTGGTTAAAATTTGTTAACTATGTAATATTTTTATACAAAGATAAAGTTCTTAACATATTTTAAAATTTTATTTCTACAGCTATATATTTTTCAAAATCCATATGCTGACGAAGATTCTTAATTTTATTATTTCAAAGTATATATTAATAGTACCAAACTAAAAAATGTAATAACAATTAGTGAAAGGTAAAATACATAAAACAAATCACAATATATTAATACAGTATAAGAATTCTAAATAATAAGATTTAATACGTATACAATACATAACACTAAAATATAAATCATATATTCAAAAATTTATGATGACATCAAAATTTATAGAGTGAAAAAAGTACTCGCCTACTGTATAAAAATGATGTTGGACCATTTTATTAATTATTTACTATTATTTAATTGATTATTTAATTTAATCAATCAAATATACATTATTTCAAAATATTTTAATAATTAATTATGATACTAGTAATAAATAAATTTAAAAATAAAAAAAATATGTTGAGAAAAATCTAACAGAATCGTAGCCAAATTTTTAAATATTTTTAATAAATCAAAGTATTAATTAATTTAGTGATTAAATATTTTTATAATTGATGTTAATAAAAAATTAAATTATATGCTAAAATGTAAATCATATATTTGAAAAGTTTATTTATATATTTATAAAATAAAAATATATCTGCACGAATATGCAGGTCAAACTCTAGTTCTCTATAAAGTAATCCAGAATTTTATTTTAAAATGTTTGTTCATTAACCAACAGCTCACGGTTTTGACTTTCGAGCAAATAAACATATCAACCTTTATTATCGTAAATTTTATATTTTGATATGATATAAAATAATGTCTACTAGGCGACGTGTAGACAAAATTTTGAAAAATTATTTGATAAAGTCACCATTGGATATTGATTTAATATAAATTGTGTAAAGTCTAGGGAGAATATGGTATTAATCAAATTAATAATTTATATTTGTTCATTGATGGATCATGTTTTAGTTTATGTGGCTACTAGAGATTTTATGCTCCTAATATAAATTTCAAATTATCAATTATAGTCACTTAGATATGATGTGCGTTGTATACCAGCGAAGTATAAATGAATTGATTATGAAAATTCTATAATTTGAGAAAAATAAATTTAACTATTAATGAAGTGGTTTCGTGTAAGTATTTTTATTATGGGCTTGATAGCTCGTCCTGATTATTTATGAACAATAATAGTACTAATGCTATACTTGACTTTGGGTGGTTTGAGATAAGAAATGATCTGGTCGATAAATGTATTTTTTCTAACCTTGGGATGGTCCAGTCTGAGAGTGAACACGAGATGAAGATGTACCCATCAAAATTCATTTGGATTAGCCAAGCAATCGTTTTCTACTACACACATTTATCTGAATCTTCTTTTTTGAACGCCTAATTGATTAAACATTAGGTAGAATTTACAAAGCAGAGGAATAAGAAGATAGAATGTAACCAAGTGGTGGTAGCCTAGTGGCAATTTCTTGAGATTTGGTGTGTCTCCACATCAGTTATGGATTTGATTTTCTCTGTGAACTAAATTATCATCGCTTGGTCAGTCTGGGTTTGGGCTTTGGCCCAAGTGGTTTACATGGTGGATCGTAACAAATGATCGTTCACCTCCTGACATTAGTCAGAAGATATTTCAAACTCAAGCCAGACAATGTGGTAGCCAGTCCACACTGTAGCATTAAGTGCATTTTTGTCGGTGCCGACCGGATCAGCCGATACGGTTTATCAAAAAAGAAAAGAAAACAAGATGTTTTTAGCGCAACCATCTGGACGATCTATCAAGACTCAAGCCCATAATAAAAAAAACAAGGCTTATAGAGAAGCAACCATTCTAATCAAAGCAATAACAGTGACTATTCTTTTTGGTTTAGAGTTTAGGTATTTATCGATAAAATAGATGTTTTGAATAAAAGTACACAAATAACATTATATATATGGTTACTTTTGGACAAAAAATAACCAATTCAAAATATATATATTGAGTATTTCCAAACTTTTGAGTTATTTTAGTTAGGTTTGAGTAGTTTGGATATAAAATATTCGAATTGAATCGAGTAATTTGATTATTTCAGATATATCCGAATCCACCCGGATCCGGAGGATCCAACTCGAATCTAGCCTGGTTTTTTATAATATACGAATGAGATCATTTTTCAAAACCCGAAAAATCGATACCCGAATGGATAGTATCTATATCCGAACGAGTATTCGAGTGTCCAGACCTAATTTAAACAAAACAATAACCATACGCCACACGGATTCTTTTATGTGGTTGAACGCTAAAAACACTTTTAATGATGATACTCTTTAGCTCCGACTGGTGAAATTTTTGGAAACTAAAAAAAACAAAGAAGATATGAATATATATAAATAAAAATTGTATGAATAAAAAGAATGTCGATTCTTTTTAAATTTAATAAGGAATAATTTTTTTCTATATTACTGTAGACATAAAAATGAGAAAAAACAATTAGAAAAAAACATTCTATGTGAATGTTGATTCTTTTAGAGATGATAAGGGATTCAATGTTTCTATTCATTCCTTACTAATCATTCAGAATTTAAAATATTTCAATAATTAAAGAAGAAAAAATAAGAGAAAGAGAAAAAAATATTGATTTTTTTCAAAACATATACTTTTGATACTCTTTATATATTTTATATCACGTATCAGTTTATGTATCAACTTAACATTTTGATTTATTTAAATAAATAAATTTTATGGAATTATTAGTTTTGTGTGGAGTAGAGATTTATTTTTAGGTCTCTAACCGTTAAAGTTGCTCTAACAGTTTGAGCATTCCTCTAAATCTTATGTTTATTTATATGCAATGACTTATTTTAATTTTTCAAATATAATCCATGAAATAAAACTTTTTGCTACATCCTTGAGCTGATCTATGTTAAAATTTAGACTAGATAAAACTACAATCTTACGGTATATATTTATTCTATAGGCTTTATATCCTTCATAAAAGTAAAATTTATAAAATATCGGTGCATACTTTTATATATACTAAGTAATGAACCCGTGCGATGTCGCACGCAAACTCATTTTATACAATCAAATATATTATATTTTAGGATTTTCCGTAAAAAAGTTATCAATGTGATTTTTTGGCAATTTTATCTATAATCTCAAAAATCTACAGCTCAAACCATCAAGTGTTTGTCAACCTGCAATATAATCCTCAACTGTATATTTATATAAATGTTTGTATATAATTTTAAGTTTTTAACGGATGCCCAATACAACGTCATTTTAAATGTATGTATTAGTTAAAAGTTTATTAGTGAGAGTCGAACCGCCTACTTTTTGAGAAATCCACCCAAGACATTACCAATTTTTGAATAAATAAGACCATAAGACTCGCTGGAAAATTCCAGAGGGATATGAAAACCATACACCAAAAGCAACGGAACGACACCAACATATAAGTACAGTCTGACTCTTACCCTTTAGTATCGGAAAGAAACACTCCCAGAAGGAGAGAAAGACCACACCATAAATGACGCTTGACAAAGCCGAAAACCGTAGGAGAAATAGCATAGTTATTATTGCCATAAACAATTAATTGTAACAAGTAAGTTACAGTGAAAATGAAAAGATGTGTAAATAATTATATAGAAAATGCAGCCACAAAGCTTTTCACCATTTTATTATTATTAGTAAGATTAGTAAAAAAATTACTTTGAAAAGTGGACATAGACTATTGATAGACTTTGAAAATCTATTTGAACAATCACTTATTTTCAATTTAAAGAGTCATGTTTTTTAATCTAAATGTAGTTATTTAGAAAAGATACTTATAATAGTCACAATTTTTTACTTTTAGAAATGACACAACTTCCTACTATTTTTGTTGACAACACTTCATTTGAATATATTTTAAGAGCTTGTAACTAACTAATTGCATATAAATTTTTTTCTTCGCCATTTTATTTGATTAGTGAAATTATAATTTGAGATAACATAAAAATAGGCTATTTACAGTTCAAAAAATTGTCTGAATAGTCACATTTTTCTATTTAACGGCTATCATTATGAAATGATACTTATATGAACAATCATTATTTTTCAAATCAAAAGGTCGCATTCTTTCAACATAAGTAGTTATTAGTAGATAAAAAAGATGCAATATTTAAAGTAAATATTTTTAAAGGTTGTGAATATCACTTATGTTAAAAGATTGTGTCTTTTGAACAAGCAACATTTAAAATTAATTAATAGCAATCCTGATTAATTCTAAATGTTGTGAATTTCATTTATCTTAAAAAGTTGTGTCTTTTATCACGACATTTCATTTGAACATCTTCTAAAAATTTGTAACCAAGTAATTTCATAAAATTATTTTTTTTTACATTTCAATATCAATTAGATTAGCGAAAATTTTACTTGTAGAAAACTATAAACATATACTATTTATAGATTTTGAATAGTTATCTTTGAAAAGTTACATCTTTTCAATTTAAACAGTTACAACTTTTATTAAAGAAGAGGCACAACATTTTAAACAGTCGTATCTTTTCATAAAGAAAAGACACAAATTTTTATAGAAAGACACCTTTAACGAACAATCGCAACTTTTCACAAGATTTGAGATACCTATAAAAACACACACATTTTAAAAGTAATCAAGATTCTTGTTATTAATATATATATATAGGGTTTCTTTTTGGTGAAAATGTAAAAATAAGGTTAAAAATAAGATTTTTTCTAATTTTCTATTCCCCTACTTCCTGTTTGTAAACTTCATACGACCAGTTGTTTATTAAACACATACGCTTCTTTTATTAACAAACATTTCATACATCAATTTTGAGTAGCTCATAGCTGGTGCTGCTACACTTAGCTGCTCAAAAGTAACAACTTCCAAACACTCATAACATAAATATCTCTGTATAAACTCGGAAAAGACGGTCCTTAGTCCTTATTTATAGCACTTTCAAAGACTGAACTTTAAGGCAAACACACAAAAACAAGTATGGATGGATAAGAATAAAACAAGAGAACTCTTCCTCTATTCTTCAGACAAGAGATGTGCATCGAGCTCTTTGGAGACCTCGACGGCAAACTGGAGGAGAGTCTCAGGGTGTGCCACCTCCTCGTTAATTTTTTCGTACTCAAAGTGCCAATGTACAACACTTCCAGGTTCTCCCTCCTTAGGGGTCACTTGCAAGGTGATCACAAAACTTTTGTACTCGTTCATTAAATCACCCTCTAACACCCTGTAAGTGGCCCGATTGTTCTCCGGGTCTATCGACTCGATCCTCTCTTTCAATACTCGTGCCTCCCCATCTGACCATTTATAGCATATTGACGCATTATTATATGTTTGAAATTGTTAAAAATCTTGGATTTGAACAAGATCAGACATAACATAGATATATATATAGATCAATCCACCCGTTTCAAATTGGTTTTGATTAAAAAGTTAATATATTGTTGTAATGATTCGCTATGCATGTATTCATATAACTAGAGAGTTATAGTGTTGACTTGCCATGAAAGTAATTCCAGGTTACGACAGAACCAACTTGGCCCATCTCGCCTTCATGCAGCTCATAACCATGAACGAAGGATGGAGATGCACTGGGGATATGGTGCTTTTTCCCGACAAACATGTCATGCAACTTCTCCGGTGAAGATTTTATCTCCACGGTGGTCTCAATGATCCCGACCAAACTAGATGCTTCTTCCGCCATTGATCTCCCGATAATTTGCAAATTTCTCTTAGGGTTTTGAGTTTTAAGGATGACTCTGA
Source organism: Erucastrum elatum (assembly GCA_900406325.1). NCBI lineage: Eukaryota > Viridiplantae > Streptophyta > Magnoliopsida > Brassicales > Brassicaceae > Erucastrum > Erucastrum elatum. The sequence continues at coordinate 1,964 of OVBX01002706.1, read as the reverse complement.
TCCCTTATGAACTATTTGCCCCGTTTAAATAGAAGAATGNTTTTTAAAAAAAAAAAAAAAAAAAAAAAAATAGAAGAATGGATGAAGCGAGAATAGACTGGGATTTATTTTATTATACTAATTGATTAGTTCTTTCTTCTCTTTGATCACGTTAACCCATCTGGCGCTAATCGATAAGGCTGAATTATTAGATAGTTATATACAAAGATGTAAACGCTAAAGATAATGTGAAATGTCATTCGTAACTCGTGTCACAAATTATTTTGAACGACTAGTAGAATTAGTGGAAAACAGTCAGCACGAACCATATTGGTTAACTAATTAAGAGAGAAAGCAGTTTATCCATCGGTTTGTCTCTATGATGTATATAGAGTTTTCATATATATATAGTGTTCTTGACAATCTAGACATCGGAAGAGTATGTGGTTTGAAGCTGCACCTAAGATTGATATATCGTGGATGTGAGACAGAGTTCATATTTAAAGAGAAAAATGAAATCGTTCTAATTATTCGATGACACGACTCTTTTCAGTTTTTAATTGATAAATTTCTTGAAAAGCTCTTACTCCGAAAATAATAAGTATTTATATTTCTGGATAATATCTGAACGATCATCTTCTGTCATCATATTCCGTTTTGTGGATTACACGTTGTTAGTTCATTATTTTAAAAGTTTTTTTTTGGTCAAATAATTTTGAAAGATAAATAAGAATTATTATAGGTTGAGATATCTCCTGAAGTGGAACGGAAACGAAACGAAACGAAAGTTCAGATTCAAAAGATCTCCCCATTCTGATTTAAGGTCCGAATTTTATTTTCTTACTAGATTTTGACCCGCCCTAAGAGGGCGGGTATATGTTTTGTTTTGTTTGTTTTATTTAAATTGCATTTCTAAGCGTATGTTTTTTTGTTATTATATATATATTTTTGTATCAGATATGTGTCTTTTGGGAAAATATTTTTATTTCTAAATTTATTTGTGTATTTTTTTTTCTCAAAATGATTAGGCTTCTTATTTTGAACATTGAAATGAAATTATTATTGGACGAAAGCTTACAAAGAAATAAAAAAAACCCTAAAGAAAAAATAGTAATTAAAAAAAAGCATTATAAGCATCTTCAAATGTTGGATACAAAACTCCATTAACAGTTCGTAAATATGTGTAGTTGGTCGAGTTTTTGTTATGGTTAAAAAGAAAATGCGTATAATCCAATTCACTTTGTTTGAAGTTTGTAAACAGGTTACTCATTCTTTTATCTTTGTTCTCTCTATTAATTTCATCCAATCTTGATATTGTGAAGTTTGATTTGTCTTATTTGTTGAGAAATTACCAAAATGATGTTCTTTATGTGAAGCTTCTTTGTCACATTTTTCCATATTTTTTCTCTTCATTTGTAACAAATATGATAAAAGACAATTTCAAAATATGATCCGCCCTTCAGAGGGGGAATATAGTTTTTATTGAAAAAATTAATTTTATGTCATGAATATTTTTATCTTTGATAAATTGTATTTTGTTAAGAATTTTATGAAATTTATCTAAAATTATTGTATGAATTATTTTTGTTATTTTAAATATGACCAAAATTTTGAAGACTCCAAATAATTATGACCGTATTATGATTTTTTTATTAACCTTCTGTTAAACTTGTGAATTATTTCACAGTGATTTTATTTTTAGTATTTTAATTTTAAAAAAAAAGTTTAATATTTTTAAACTATTGTTTTTTTGTCATAGACCCATTATGTATTGATAAAATTTGTTTTTGTGTATTTTAAAAAGTTTATATGATTTTTTATTTTAAATGAAACTATTTTTTTAAAAAATATTTGAGAACATTCGGGTCTTCATAATCTAGATTCTGACCCGCCATTTCAAAAGGACATGTATATTTTTCGATTGACTTTTTTTAGATATTTAATTGTAATACTTGTGTTTTTTTCTTAATCATATTTTTTTGTAG
>OVBX01002705.1:0-10358 GCA_900406325.1 Erucastrum elatum | reverse complement strand
AAAAAAAAATCCGATGAGAAAGGCATGTAGAACAGGAAAAACAAGTCAAACTCATGTTTTAAACTTAACATCACAAATCCACATAAAGAACATGACCATTTTTGAAACTAAATACATAGTATAAGAGTCTTCCATAAGTCTAAAATAAAAATATAGCACATTACAATCAAATTGACCAATTTAATTATTACGAAATAAATATATACTAAAAATGACTATGGTTGTACTAAAAATGTTTTATCATAAATATAGCACATAACAATCAAATTGACAAAAAAATTATTATAAAAGAAAACAAACTTAGATAATTAAAATTAACTAATTTAGATAATGTTTAGATTTGATAGATGGAGTTTTGGGAATGGGATTTATATTATTAAATTAATATTTAAAATAATTATAATAATAATAGTTTCAACAAAATTTTGATTTAAAATAAAAATTGAAAAACAATTTTTAAAAAGAAAATTATTGAAAAAGTTTTTTCAAAATTAAAATAAATTTGTTTTTTTTAAATTATATTTGTAAGAAAATATTATTGTATTTATCTATATATAAAGTAAGGATAGAAGAGTTTTTTACCTTTTGACCATTTTATATGTTGTGTGATTTTTTTGGTTGAAAAAGAACCTCTTGAATATTTTGGAAGATTTGCCTAGTTTCAACAAGGGGAAAATGAATAATTGAATAATGAATATGATAAAATTCAAAAGATACCCCGAGACTAATTGACATGCCCCAAATGGCTGCTTTATTAGACTCGTGCTATGATGTTTACAACATGTTTGGGCTCATATGGAGACAGTATATGTCCAACAATGCTAACAACTTGTTTGGGCTCATATTGAGACAGTAAATGTCCAACCATGTGCAAAGATCATATGGAGGACAAGGATGATGATAGAGCATTCTAGAGGGTGTTAATGGCCTGATGGAAGCAAGAACGTTAGGACAAGTTTCTCACCTCTTCCCTTACGTTTGTTTCATATTAGTTTTAGATTACGTTTGCAACGGATTGTTCTCAACCGGTAAAAATAGTTTATTAACCAAAAAAATTACCAGTGTTTAAAAGTTACCTGGAAAACATTAAGACTTTAAAAAAATCTTTATTAATTCAGAGATCATTTATATACCTCAAAAGAAAAATTTAAAGACGGACAGTCTAGTCTGTAGTATCAGAAAATAACAATTTTTTGTCGTTCACATGTATGCATAGTTATCAGTTTGGTTTACAGAGTCAGTATAAATTTATTTTATTGATGACAAAAAAATGTCCAATCATGTTTTGCATTTGTTGTTTGTATAAGTTTTGTACCAATTTAAATAGGTTATATATATTTTAAAGGTTGACAATATATATATATATATATATATATTAAAGGTTTAAATCATTTATATATATATTAAAGGTCTCAAATTTTAATAATAATTATTCGTTGAATATGATTTGACATTTAAAAGTTGTAAGTATAAACCAGTATTTTTTGAACCAAGAACCGGAAATAATTTGGGTTTTGTTAATGTCAAAATCCAATTAAAGTTTATCGGTTAAAAATCTATATCTAACCATCAAAAACCTGGAAACCGGTGATTTATTGAACCGGCCAAACCCCAGTCCGTAATAAATAAATAAAATTGTTAATAAACTAATTAACTTTTCTTATTAAACTAAAAATAGGATTGAAACCTTTTATTTTATGGTCACTTGTGTGGAAGATTTTAATAACTGAAATAGTTATGTTTTTTTCTGAATTTGTATAATTTATAAATGAACATAACATTTTTTAATTTCAAAATATAAAATTTTAACTAATGTATATAATTTTTTTAAAAGGCGATAAAGATTTAGAGTCATAAAGATCTGGAGACTAAGTTTAAATATGCTTTTCTTATTGATTTTAGATTTGAACTATAAAATTATTTGTACTTTTATTACATTTTAGTTGTTGTTTTTTTTATGTTTTTCTAAATATTATGACTATGAAACATTTTATTTGATTTAATATATCTTTCTAAGAATATGCATATTTATTTGATATTATAGAATACCTCGAACCATAATGACTCATGATCCAAAATATTTCTGGTTCGCTAGCCAATCCGGTTCTAAAAATACTGGTAAATACTAACAAAACATCTGCTGTGAACGAGAAGAAACAACACCTGATGCAGAAAGCTATTCAGTTATCTGTGAGATATCAAACTAAGTCTCACATTGTAGAATTAGGCAGGGAGTGTCTTATATATAAAGAGATGTACAACTCTAATAATACGAGGCTTTTTGGAATGGAAACCAAAAGTAAATTCATGCGAGCTTGTCAATTAAGATCAAAGTGGACAATATCGTTCTAATCAGAGAATATAAAGCTGGACATGGGATTTCGCATTCCCAACATTATCTTCTTGTTGATCCAAACTTATAACTATGGGGGACTTTTTGAGCTCTTTTTGATATCATAGTATCCCTCTTTTTAAGTTCATTCAAATCAGCTTGCCGAGGCTCTGTTTATGAATACGGAAAAGGCAAACTACAAAGAAGCTTTAGAATTGCTCGGTCTAGACTTTGACGCTACTGACTTTAAGGTAATGCATGTTCTTGCATTAGTAAGATATATGTCAATTGTCAATCCAATACTTATTGCAGGACACAGAAGAAACTATACTATATCTTCTGTGATCAAATAGGTGACTGGAGCATCGGATTTACAGGTTGATGTTTCTGATGAGATCTGGTTCAAAACACTCATCTTGTTAAGCATGTTTTGTTTACTCAGCTAACTCTGTGTTTAACAGCAAATTGCAGAGATTAAATTACTGGAAGGAAGACAAAAGAGAGGGATGGCGCTCCTTGCTTGTAGCATTTGCTGGTATTATTTAAGTCATACATATGACCTTTCTTGATTCATGAATGTTGTTAACATCTTACCTCTACCTATGAAACGTTGACTTTTTGTGGTTAGGAGAAGAGTTGCGCCCTATATTGCAAGGCAGAAGCTTTAACGGGATGTGAGAAAACAAAGGCATTGGAATCTTTACATTTCGGGTTTGTTGATTGCGCCGAAAAAAAACAGCACCCGCCTTGTTTTCTTCTAGATATGTTTTAGCGTGTTGTTAAAGATAGTTTGAATCATTATGGTCAATGTAAAAGTTGACCTTTCACATTCTATGTAAATTTGGGGTTTGACCAAGAAATAATAGACATTCTCGGAACATCAGTGTCGATTTTTAAAATTAAATCGATTTGTTTTATTAGCTTATAAATTGTAGAGGAAGTAGCTTATACTATGATCTTCGTTCCACCTTTGATGCATCACCTAAGAACTTCCAGATGTATAATAATTTTGAAACTTAAAAGACAAATAAGTCATACTAAAGACTTGGTATGCATCATCACCCTACTGAAATTAGAAGTGTCATGAATTTTAAGAGAGCCATATTTGGTGTGGGGAGAACAAACTAAGACCGTTTCTTCAACATGCTGACGTGGGCAACAAAAGCCAACTATAGGTATTAAGTTATTAACCGATTATGAAAACTTCAACTATAACATGTCGACAAAAAAAAAACAAAAAGAATCCAACTTTGGTATTTATTATACTTTTCGCTTATCAAAGAAAAGATATGATACACACGTATTATACGGCAATGTTTGTGTCTATCTATGTATTCAACTGTGTTTAGACATGGACGAATCTTTAATATTCACAAGTCTTCTATTGACTTTGTTCGTTTTGTGGAAAATAGATACAACATAAGCCCACGCGCACTACAGTTACCTCTCCTCATCTCCTCTCATTTTTCCATTGTTTTCCTTCTTGGTTCAATGTGAACATTATATTCACAAGATCGCTACATATAATAGTATAATACCGAATCACCGATGTTATAGTTATCGATTCTTTCTATCAATATTTACTTTCAATCCGATTGTGAATTTCATGAACACTTTATCATAAGAAAGAAAAATCCAGTAGCTACTTTAAGACACTGAGTTTTCATCAATATGCCACTAGCGAACCAAACAAATCAAAAACATAACGGAGACAAGAAAACTCGGTTGAACCGTTGTATATGATGATGGCTTGAAGTGTACGCCGGTCTAGAATGTCTAGAATGTCTCGTGTGAATCTTCACATCACGCAATTCAGGCGCGTGAGGCAAAATGTACAAATTCAATTACCTACGCAAAGTGGAACCTTTCGTATATATTTTGTCAATTATCACATTTTCTTTACTTTTTATTTAGTTTCTTCAAATTTCTCACTCATGTTTAATATTTTATCAATAGTTGTTTCGTCATCTGATTTGGGAAATTTCTAAATAATTTCAAGCCGAATAATACTCCGAATATTAACTTCCAACAGTTCCCTTTTTTATCTATATTTTAAGTCATTAATCTATATAACCATAAAACCCGTCCATTCATAATTCATCAATACATATTTCCATCACAAAAAAGACATTTCTCTGTTCGTTTGATCTTTTGTATCTTCTTCTTCTTTTGAGCAAAATCTTTTTTTGTCTTCTTCGAACATCAAAGAAATGGAGTTATTCACCAAAGGAGACGCCGTGAAGCTCAGGAGCCACCTCGACAAGTTTCTAGTCGCTGACGACGATCAAGAAACCATCCGTCAAAGCCGTAAAGGAGATGCACGGCGAGCCGTATGGACGGTAGAGACCATCGAGACTAAACCGAATCTGATAAGATTAAGAAGCTCTCACGGCACGTACTTAACGGCGAGCAATAAACCGTTGCTGTTAGGTATGACCGGTGAGAAAGTGACTCAAACGCACTCGTCTAACAAACCTATGGATTGGCAAACGCAGTGGGAACCGGTGCGTGATGGTTTCTCGGTGAAGCTGAAGTCTTGGTGCGGTAAATGGATGAGAGCTAACGGTGGAACACCGCCGTGGAGAAACTCCGTTACTCATGACCAGCCTCATACGTCGAAGACCAAGAACTGGTTGGTTTGGGATGTTATTACCGTTGGTGTTTCTGATCTTGAAAACATGTCTGATGGAGATGAGAGCTCTGTTTCTTCTCCAGTTTCTTCACATATCTCTGGTTCGGGTCTCGGGTCGGAGCCTGGGTCGCCTGTTTCCGCCAGGTCGATGAAGAATATTGATCGGTTCGCTTCTCTTGGTTTGAGTTCTATGTCTCCGACATGGTCCTCAAAACCGGTAAGTTTGACTAAGTCTTTATCATCAATCTTCATTTACATTGTGCATTGAATAATAGTTTCTTAATTAAGTGTACCGTAGAAAGTTATTATGTTTAGCTGGACTTATCCCATTTTTGGTTGGCATGCATTAGATAGAAAATAGAAAAATGGAGGAACAATTACCATATTAATATTTAGTGTTATACAAACTTGGAAAATATATATAGTAGTAAGATTCTTTTCTCCACTAACATACATAATGCTCCACAAGCACATACATCGTTCCACCAACCTAATAGCACCCAAAAATTTCCATTTCTCTATTGTATCTTATATTAATTGGATGCTTAGTTTACTCAGAACAACTTCTTATTTCATATTTCACCATGGAAACTACATCAGTTGAACATATGACTTTTTAAGTCCAGCTAAAGTTACTAACATGTAAGTGACAGTAAAACTTATTGCAAAAGTTATATGCACCTATATATGCCGATTATGAAAGAAAATTATACCTAATCTTTTTGGCCAACATTAAAAACTTATACCTAATGGTTTCATATAGATTAAATATAATCCCAGCTAACACAAGACACGTGGAAACAAAGTGTGGGAAAAAGTTGGTTTAGTAAATGATTTATTTGTGATGGTATGGACTATGGGACCAGGAAGGAAGTAGTTAGGAGAGTCCCACACTCAAAAATTTCCTTTTGTTGGTCTTTCTTGCGGGCAAGAGACTAGACACTTATTCTATAAGCATTCCTTTAAATCCTCTTTTTCAGATCTGTACTTTTATGGCATAGGGACAGTATTACATTCTGGGGCAGAAAGGGCCACATGATATGCTTTCATTTTGTTAGAAATAATTTTCGTTATTTGACCTTTAGGTTTAATGTTTACACGGCCATAATACGTGTTAGTTGTAATCGAAATTTAATGTATATCACATGCTATATAGTATATGCATGTATATCATTGTATCGTCTTACGCGAATAATGGAAGTTTAGATGAACAAACAATACCGAGAGAATACAACACTTGATAGAATGTTTTTTTTTCATCTAAATGCATAACTAAATATCCAATGAAAACTCAATACCGGTCACCTATCTCTATCGTTAAAAAATTATGTTCATGGTAATCCCATACCCTTCTAACTAATTAAATCAAAGTCTATCACATGGATTAAATTATCACACCCTTTCTAACTCTAGGTTCATTTGATGGTTAAACACTTCAATCAATGATTTTAGGTTAACCTTTAATATTCCACGTTGACTCACTATGCTGTTTAAACTTCTCACGAAGAACCTGAATCTAACATTACCAATGATTGAAAGAATATATATAACTGAAAGTGTTCGAATAAGGTTCTTCATCTATGAAAATGTTCATCGCATATGATATGTTGTTGTTATTGCCAACTCCAACTTTAAAAGTTAAAAAGCATTAGAATAAACTTATAATCTTGGAAAGTAAAAGAAATGTTTTTTCCTGATTTAGTAATGAATACAAAGAAAATAATAGTTGGTATCATGAGATTCTCATTGATTGTTGCTAATCCAGAAATGTAGCTTTGTGCATTGTACCAACTTTGAATCCTCACAATATACAAAGTAACAAAATCCTAACCACGTGAAAGTTTGAAACAACGCCATTGTACTGTGCTGACGTGTCAATTAGAAACGCGGTAAATCCAGTCAGCAAAGTCTGACTTTCAAATTTTCATGCATCTCTATGTAGTCCCGTGTTCTGTCCGCGTTACCACAAAAGCCAATTTAGACCAGACCAGGGATACACATATAAAATACACACCGCATCTTCACTTCTTCTTACATATCCCCCCACTCACTGTTTCTTTTTCTTTTTAACAGAAAGCGAATAGCTTCAACCCAAAGGAGAAGACAAGTAATAACTTCAACCAAAACGACACAGTATCAGCAATGGAGTTTTTCAAGAACGCTAAAGCCATTAGAATGCGTAACAGCCACAACAAGTACCTATCCGCAGACGACGACGAAGAAACAGTGACACAAGACCGAAACGGATCAACCAAAAACGCTCGATGGACCGTCGAACCGGTCCGAGATTCCTACCACGTGATCCGTCTCAAGAGCTGTTACGGCAAGTACCTAACCGCTTCGAACGAGCGGTTCTTGCTCGGAGCCACGGGGAAGAAAGTGGTCCAGATGAAACCGAGCCGACTCGACTCGTCGGTCGAGTGGGAACCGGTGAGAGAAGGATCCAAGATCAAGCTCAGGACGAGGTACGGCAACTATCTGCGAGGTAACGGCGGTCTTCCGCCGTGGAGAAACTCCGTCACGCACGATAATCCTCATCTGTCGGCTACTCAGGACTCCATCTCGTGGGAGGTTGATATCGTCGAGATCTTGCTTAACCCCCAAGTCACGGCAGAGACTGAGTTCACTCCGTCGCCGAAGGCTCCGCCTTCGCCTCCGCCGCATAGGAGGAGGCCATCGAGGATTCCGTCTTCTTTTTCAGACAGATCCGAACAAGATGTGAGTACTTTCTATAATTACTAAAATGCCCTCGAAGTTTTATATTAAAATATTACTGTCGTGACATGAATTTTTTATTTTGAACCAGTCGGTTGTGTCTCCACCGAAATCGGATGGGAGGACGATTTACTACCACATCGCCGACGATGAAGGACACGTGGAGGACCAATCGGGCGTTGGATATGCTTTCACGTTTAAAGGAAACAGCGTGGCGGAGCTGACTCAGACGCTGCGAGAAGAAACGTGCATTGAGGATNTTCCGTCTTCTTTTTCAGACAGATCCGAACAAGATGTGAGTACTTTCTATAATTACTAAAATACCCTCGAAATTTTTTATTAAAAAATTACTGTCGTGACGTGAATTTTTTTATTTTGAACCAGTCGGTTGTGTCTCCACCGAAACCGGATGGGAGGACGATTTACTACCACATCGCCGACGATGAAGGACACGTGGAGGACGAATCCGGCGTTGGATATGCTTTCACGTTTAAAGGAAACAGCGTGGCGGAGCTGACTCAGACGCTGCGAGAAGAAACTTGCATAGAGGACNGAAATCGGATGGGAGGACGATTTACTACCACATCGCCGACGATGAAGGACACGTGGAGGACCAATCGGGCGTTGGATATGCTTTCACGTTTAAAGGAAACAGCGTGGCGGAGCTGACTCAGACGCTGCGAGAAGAAACGTGCATTGAGGATGCTGTGGTGTGCACTCGCAGTCCCTTAAACGGCAAGCTGTTTCCTCTTCGTTTGCAACTTCCTCCTAACAATGGAACGTTGCATGTCATTTTGGTACCCTCCACTGCTAGCATCTAGATGTGATGTGAGTATTATTAAACCATCTTGTTATAATAACCATCTTGAAGTTCCTGATTATTTTTTACAATTATGGTTAATTCTGATTATCTAGTTCAAGTTCTCATAGTTAGATATCTTTGTTAATAACAGTGGCACAGNGCAGTCCCTTAAACGGCAAGCTGTTTCCTCTTCGTTTGCAACTTCCTCCTAACAATGGAACGCTGCATGTCATTTTGGTACCCTCCACTGCTAGCATCTAGACGCGATGTGAGTATTATTAAACCATCTTGTTATAATGTTTTCCTGGTTAACTTTTACAATTATTGTTAATCCTGATTATATAATTCAAGCTCTCATAGTTAGATATCTTTGTTAAATTTACCAGTGGCACAAGACTTTTGCGGATACATTGCAAACCAAATAATCGAGCGGTGATTGTCTTCATGTGTGGTGAGTGTTTGGTGAAGCATTATGATATGAACTTTATAAAAAGTTTACAAGATGATAAAAAGGCGTCGCACTCGAGCATTACTTACTCTAAGTCTTTAGTAAGAGTTGATATGTAAAAAAAAATAAATACAGTCAAGAGTTTTGATAATAGAAACACGCTTATACATTCTTTTTGGCGATATAGACCAAGTTGTTCGTTTGTTGTTGTTATTGCTGTATATAAACGATTTCTTTTTGTAAACGAGCATTTGGAATTTAGGAGTTAATTTTGTGTGAGCATGCATTCGACATGAACGAGTATTGTTTCACTTTTTCATGTATACATACTTATTGGTAAATGAAAACGAGCATCTTAAAAAAATAGAGTGTGTGTAAACGTTAAACTCCATTGATTCGTACAATGACTCCAACACATAGACTTCAGAGAAATACAAATGTTCACCCATGAAGTCAAATGCGAGACTCACTAACCTGAAAAAAAATAAATCGCACGATGAAAAAATGACCGTATCCACTATGCATTTCTTTTTTGTTTTTGGTAAAAGCCACTATGCATCTTTGTAAGGCACCAAGGCGGATTGTATGCAAATGTTTCAGCATCAGTCCTTTTTTTTCCAGTTGTGCGTCATATCGTGGATCGATAAGAGTTGAAAGCTGGAGAAGCAAGCATATGGCCTTCCACAATCATTCAAAAATGCTAATAACCATTATCCACTATGCATTTTTTTTCTTACTTCAACCAAATATTCTATTTTTTCTTATATACAGACTTGATTAAAATACGAAGAAAAAAAAAGGGGGAAAAGTGTATCTTCATCTATAAGAAATGATTTTATAACGAAAGTTATTTCCATGAACCTCCTAAATGGATAAATAATTATTCTTTAGGAAGAAAATCCCAAAAATCTAACGGGAGTAGTTTAATCTAGAAACCAAGGAGTAATTTCGCTTCGTATTATTTTTCCTGGATATTATCTATTTATCAGTTATCAAAATATATTTAAAGAACACAACACATAAGCAGAACGCTTCAACTTATCCCCATCTCTCTCACAAAAAAAACCCTAATCACACTCTCTCTCTCCCATTTCCCCAATCCGCCGCTCCTCAACGGTGGTGATTACCTCATCCGATCAAACCGATCTCCAACCCAAACCTACACACCATGGCTCCCACCGCGATTGCGACCGCGACATCCTCCTCAGACGCCGGCGAAGGACCAGTGATGGGACTCATCAACAAACGCCTCCGCGCCCTCCGCAAGAAACTCAACCGAATCTCCCAGATGGAGGAATCGATCTCTCAGGGGAAATCACTAAACAAGGAGCAGCAAGAAGTCCTCCGCTCAAAGCCTTCCGTCCTCGTCGCCATCGAGGAGCTCGACAAGCTCCGCGCTCCCCTCTCCGCCGCCGTCTCCGAAGAAATC
>OVBX01002704.1:0-15846 GCA_900406325.1 Erucastrum elatum | reverse complement strand
GTGTTTAAAATATTTATTTTAAAATTGTATATTTAGTCAAGAGATTTAGAAAATTACATAAATATTTTGAGTTTGGAAGATTATATGACTTTTGAATCCTTTTTACTAAATTGATGAATTATTTTATAAAAAAATATTTAAAATTTTGGTATTTTTTCATATTTTTCAAACAATATTTTTTTTATAATAGTAAATAAAAATATTTTTTTTTAAATTGAGTTGTTATTAATATTTTTAATGAATATTAAAATTTCAAAGTTTATTTATTTATTAGATATTTATTTATTTATTATTTATGTGAAAGAAACTTTGAAAAAGAAATTAGGTTGCTTTACTAATATATATAATTTGTCATATTTGTTTTATATAGCATATCTAATTGAATAAACTATAGACTATAATAAGTTTTCTAAAATATGGCATACAATTTTATTTTAATTAACATTAGTTTATAATAATATAATATTGCTAATCACGAAATTAGTTAATGTATTATTTTATAAAAAATATTTAAACTTTTTGGTAAGATCTTGTTAGATTTTCTCAACAGATTTTTTATGAATTTATGGAATGTTATAGTAAATCAATAACGATAAGATTAGAAAATAAATGTAACATGACTTTCTAGTAATATGTCTAACTTAAAAAATTACAAATGAATCAAGTTGTGACTTCTGTTTTAATATATAAGATTTCAGTTTTACGGATTAACCAAAAAAAGTCAAATTTACCAAAAATGAAAAAGAAAAAAGAAAAAGAACAAGTCGTCAATTTCAAGTTAGCTCATCTTTTGGATGGGTTTCAGAAGAAAACCAGAATATGAGAAAAGCATACAATAAACAATGTTATAGGACTTAGAAAATCAAGAACATTTGTTGAATTTTCATCAGTCTCACGTAGGAATTACTTGAGGCATACGCATTTTTGTGCAACATAAACTTGAGGCATACGAAATCAACAATATAAATTGTCTTATATATACATAAACATTTTTATCTGGCAACTTCATATCAGTAAAAGAAGAGTAGTATCGAAACTCCAGTTGGTAGAAGAAAGGTCTCAACCTTTTAAGAATCCAAAGTGAGTGAGAGAAGAACTGAACCAGTGATGTCTTTTTCAATAGTAGCAGCAGCTTTGCTAGTGGCTGTGTTGTTGTGGACATGGAGGATCGTGAAGTGGGCCTGGATAAAACCCAAGATGATGGAGAGTTACCTGAGAAGACAGGGACTCGCGGGAACGCCTTACACGCCTCTAGTCGGAGACATGAAGAGGAATATTAAAATGTTGATGGAGGCCAGATCCAAGCCCATCAATCTAACGGATGACATCACTCCACGTCTCCTTCCTCTGACCTTGAAGATGTTCAATTCTCACGGTATTATTTATTGCCTCTCACATTTATTTCTTCTTAGAGCTTGAGGAGACAGTTTCTGATCTTGTGTATAGAATATATATAGTTGACTTGATTTAAAGTTTACGTTGGTGGAACAGGAAGGACTTTCTTTATATGGATTGGACCAGTTCCAGCTGTCATGATAACCAAACCAGAGCATATCAAACAAGTCTTCAATAACGTTTACGACTTTGAGAAATCTGCTACATTCCCGTTGGTGAGGTTGTTAGCAGGCGGGCTCGTGAGCTATGAGGGAGATAAGTGGGCAAATCACAGGAGGATCATCAACCCTGCTTTTCACCTCAAGAAGATCAAGGTTTTGGTTTTGTCTTTCCTGTCTGAATCAAGTTAGACTCTATACATGTGTGTGAACATGTTTATAGCGACCTGCTGCTTTTTGGTATTACAGAACATGGTCCCTGCATTTTACCACTGTTGCAGCGAGGTTGTCTGCCAATGGGAGAGGCTAGTCACGGAGAAAGAATCTCCTTGTGAGGTCGATGTTTGGCCTTGGCTTGTGAATTTGACTGCAGATGTAATCTCACATACTGCTTTTGGAAGCAGCTACAAAGAAGGGCAGAGGATATTTCAGCTCCAAGGGGAGTTAGCTGAGCTCATCGCACAAGCTTTTAAGAAATCTTACATCCCTGGATTGAGGTTACATAAACACACAAGTGTTAATTAGTGTTAATAAACTAGTACTAGGCTGTTTAATTAGATTTCGGTTCGGTTTCAGTTAGTTTTTTTTTCGTATTTCAATATTTCTGTTTATAGGATTTAATTACTATATTGAAAACATATCTAATTTTGATTTAGTTCTGTTTATATACTCTATCAGTTTTCGCTTTATAAAATAACATAAATCTTATCTCTTATAGCAAACTTTAGATTACATGATTAGTAATTAGATATATCAAAACATAAATATATTTCTTATTCTAATTTTTCGATATAATATTTTCTTTAATTTAACTTTTAAATATAAACAAGAAAATAGTAATATCAGAATATTGTTATACAACTATATTTTAGCAGAGCCTTTTAAACTTAAAAGAAAGCAACAAATTATTAAAATCAATGTTTTAATATGAATATCATATCAATAAAATAAATGTAAATATTATTAATTTATTTTAAAATTTATATATAAGTATATTAATATTTTTAATAGATTGGTTTCTTTATTTAATTTGGTTTGATTGGTTTATATACTGAATCATATTCTATACTGTGGTTTGTGAGATTAATTTTCACTCAGTTTATTTGGTACTAGCATATCTAAACCACCTTCTCTATTTTTGTTAAGTTCGGTTTTTATTGGTTTGGTATTACCGGATTAAACACTCCGTTGTAGTACACTTGAAGATTGTGTAACTTATGAGAACTTGTTTGTTTGGTGTAGGTTTTACCCAACAGAGAGCAATAGAAGGATGAAAGCAATAGGCAGAGAGATTGATATAATACTGAGAGGTATTATCAGCAAAAGAGGGAAGGCGAGAGAAGCTGGAGAGGCGGCCAACGACGATTTGTTGGGGATACTGCTTGAATCAAACTCAGAGGAGTCTCAGAGAAATGGAATGAGCGTAGAAGAAGTGATGAAAGAGTGCAAGCTGTTTTACTTCGCTGGACAAGAGACAACTTCAGTACTTTTGGTCTGGACCATGGTTTTGCTAAGCCATCACCAAGACTGGCAAGCGAAGGCAAGAGAGGAAGTGATGCAAACACTCCGTGATAATAGTAAACCAGATATAGATTCTTTTAGCAACCTTAAAGTGGTAAATAAAAAATCTCTTACCTTCTCTTGCATCCATAGCTACAAATAATCACTTGAGATGTTGGTTTTTCAAACAGATGACTATGATATTCAATGAGGTTTTGAGGCTATATCCTCCCGTGGCCCTGCTTAAAAGAGCTGTCAACAAAGAGATGAAGCTAGGAGAGCTTACCCTTCCAACTGGAGTTCAGGTTTATATACCAACTGCACTTGTCCATCGCGACCCTGAGCTTTGGGGAGATGATGCAGCTGAGTTTAAGCCAGAGCGGTTCAGAGACGGGCTCTCAAAGGCAACAAAGAACCAGGTCTCCTTCTTCCCCTTTGGATGGGGACC
Organism: Erucastrum elatum; assembly: GCA_900406325.1. Lineage (NCBI taxonomy): Eukaryota > Viridiplantae > Streptophyta > Magnoliopsida > Brassicales > Brassicaceae > Erucastrum > Erucastrum elatum. Next base: position 12,345 of record OVBX01002704.1, on the reverse strand, counting down.
GAGGATCTGCATCGGTCAGAGTTTTGCTCTGCTGGAGGCAAAGATGGCAATGGCTTTGATTCTTCAGAGATTCTCCTTTGAACTCTCTCCTTCTTATGTTCACGCGCCTCAAACAGTCATGACCACTCGTCCTCAGTTCGGGGCTCATCTTATCCTGCACAAGATTTGATTATGTGTGTTGTCATCAAGTGTCTCTGTATATAAGTCTGTAACAAAAGCAAATCTTAGAAAGGCGTGTTTATTACTTTAGGTTTTGAAGATTTCAATTCTGTCCAAGTCTAAGGTCGTTTTCTAGTGTGGCTGCATTATTAATCTTGAAAAGTCTAATACAAAGCCAATTTCAACTCTACCTTCTTTTGGATGTGGTTTAGAAGAGAGCCAACCGTAGAGAAAGAAAACTACAAAATATGAGAAAAGCATACATAAAAAATATTATATGGACTTAGAAAATCTAGAACAGTCATTGAATTTTCCTTTGCCTCAGATATGATTTACTTGACGCATACGCAGATCAACAATTACTTAATCTTATATATACATAACATCTTCATCCGGTAACTACATTTCAGTAAAGAAAAAGAAAAACACATCCAACGATATCTCAAAGAAGTGCGTTTATGAGTAATCCAGATATATCAGCGGTTGCAGTTGCCGCTGCGGTCGTGGTGGCAACAGTATTGATATGGAAAGGTCTGAACCTAGCTTGGTTTAGACCAAAGAAACATGAGGCTTATCTAAAGAGACAAGGTCTCTCTGGAACTCCTTTCACCTTTCTAGTCGGTGACGCTATAAGGGAAGCCAGTATGGTGGAGCAAGCAAAGACCAGACCCATCAGTATAACCGAAGATTACACGCCACGTGTCATGCCTACGATATTACAAACCGTTAAGAATCATGGTAAGCTACCGGTTTGATTTGAACTCAAAACAGAGATCCTCTGTTTTTTATCTATGGGTTGGTGTTTTGTGTAGGGGAGACATGTTACATGTGGATGGGACCTACAGCGAGTGTGATTGTTACGAAACCAGAACACATCAAAGAAGTTCTGAACAGAGCTAACGATTTCCCCAAGCCTCCAGTGCACCCAGTCGTTGAGCTTTTTGCGACTGGAGTCGCCTTGTATAGTGGAGAGAAATGGTCTAAGCATAGGAAGATTATAAACCCTTCCTTTCATCTAGAAAAGCTCAAGGTCTTCTCTTCTTACATCTTTTCTCATGGTTTGAAACTTTGTTCTTAAATTGTATACTAAGTTTTGTTGGTTCCCTTTCTTGTATAGATTATGATACCTGCGTTTTACGAGAGCTGCATCGAGATGATAACTAAATGGGAGAGATTGGTGAGCGAGCAAGGATCATCGGTTGAGATTGATGTTTGGCCATATCTTGAGGATGTAACCACAGATGTAATCTCGCGAACTGCGTTTGGTAGTAGCTATGAGGAAGGTAAGAGAATCTTTGAGCTTCAAGAAGAACAAGGTCGACGAGTTGTAAAAGCTCTGAAGATGGCTTTTATACCTGGAATGAGGTAAACAGCGTTCTTTACGTTACTTTCACTCGTAGAAACATGGAGATATTTAGTGTTCTTCTTCTCGTTGTTTAGGTTTCTACCAACAAAGAACAACATGAGGATGAAGCAAATAGACAAAGAAGTAAAGTCTAGATTGGGAGAGATCATCATGAAAAGACAGAGAGCTATGGAAGCAGGAGAGGCTCCAAAGAATGATTTGTTGGGAATACTTTTGGAATCGAACTCCGGAGACCATGGGATGAGTACCAAAGATGTGATTGAAGAGTGCAGACTGTTTCACTTTGCGGGCCAAGAAACCACTGCGGAGCTGCTGGTGTGGACTATGATTATGCTGAGCCATCACCAGAAATGGCAAGATCAAGCTAGACAAGAGATATTACAAGTCATCGGAAAGAGCAACAAACCAAATTATGATGCACTCTCTCGACTCAAAATAGTAAGAACATAAATATATTTTTTTCTTCTTTTGAATACCAGGAGCTTCTGGACTAAGCCCACAGTCTCCTATGTTCGAAATCACAATATGTAATATTAGTTTTGTCACAATCATTACTCTTGTGACCTCTAAGCTTTGCTAGGGTGCTTAAATATGTGCTTTTTCTCTACTTTGTGTCCGAAGAAACTTTGGACTAACGTTTTCTCGGGTTTTGCTAAACAGATGAGCATGATCTTGAACGAGGTGTTGAGGCTATACCCACCAGGGATTCTACTTGGTCGAACCATAGAGAAAGAAACAAAGCTAGATGAGGACGTGACACTTCCAGGTGGTGCACAAGTAGTGATTCCTACTCTTATGGTTCATCGTGATCCTGAGCTTTGGGGAGAAGATGTTCATGAGTTTAAGCCGGAGAGATTCGCGGATGGGATCTCAAAGGCCACGAAGAACCAAGTCGCGTTTCTTCCGTTTGGATGGGGACCAAGATTCTGTCCTGGTCAGAATTTCGCTCTCATGGAAGCTAAGATGGCTCTTGTCTTGATACTGCGGAGATTCTCCTTCGAGCTGTCTCCGACGTATACTCACGCACCTCACACGGTTCTTACACTTCATCCTCAGTTTGGTGCTCCCTTGATCTTCCACATGCTCTAATTAAGATCAGTAAGTTAGGTTTCCAAGATCCTCTGTTTTTTTAAGCAAAATTATAATTTGTTGGCATAATAACACGGAGAAGTTCATCAGATTTTGCTGCGAAATTCTCATGAATTATTCGTTCATAAAGAGTAGCATCTATGAAAAAAAAAAGAGTAGCATCTATGCATGTAATATACTCTTTAACCATGAAGTAAGAAATAAAAATGTAGCTTTATTATGTTTTTTTTTAACACTGGTTTAGATTAAATAAAAGAAGTCACATGAATGCACTTTCTCAAAGAAAGACATCCAAACATCATCGACATACAGTACCAACTAAACTTCCTCCCTCACACATGGATACCTCGAACTCTCATAATCTACAACACAAAACATTCAAGGTTACAAAAACCTGCTCTCGTCCACGAACAGCTCGAATAGCCAACCCAGAGGACCCGACGCTACATAAGATTGGTGGCGATTGTCCTTGTTTACACTTGTAGCAATGAGGGATGCACCTCTATTAGAATTTCTAGAAACTACCAATAGTTGAGCATCCTTCACCGCCAGTAATGCCTTAGAGATTTCTCCACTTTGAAATGCATACAGAGGCCAGTCCATAGGTTTCCTCACCGCTTCAAATTCCTCTTTAAAGAGTCCTGCAAAAATCATCTTGCTTAGATTGAGACTAGCCATGCTCGCAATTGCCCATAGAATGGCCTGAAGTCTAGCCTCTTCCTTGTTCGGAATTTGAGCAAAGGAGCTTCTACTATGAAATAGCACGACCCCTCTGTGGTTCCTTACTACCCACGCCACACCCAAAATTCGAGATTGTTTATTCCAATCATATCCAATATTGCACATGTACCAGTCCTTCGGTGGGGGGCTCCATTTCACATTTGCTCTCTTCTCTTGAGTGGGCTCCGCTAAAGTTATTTCTTCCTCCACATTCTGAGCCAAGAACCACTCTTCCGAATCTTCAAAGGCCTTTAGGGCTATCTCCTTTGCAGACCACTCAATACCTTTGAATAAAAATTCATTCCTACTTTTCCAGATCCTCCATAATACCCAAGGCCAAGCTCTTTTGTTCTCCCTCATACCCAAACTTCTCTTTTTCAAGTCTAGCAGGTATGAGATATTCTGGTATATGGACGTTTCATGATAACCAAATTCAGGATGTGGAATTCCTGCTTCAGCCCAGACTTGGCGCGAGAGTGTGCATTTGAACAGCATATGATTAATCGATTCCCCCTCATCTCCACAAATCTGACATCGGGTATCCATCTTCACACCCCTTGAAATTAGCAGGTCCGCTATTGATATCGCATCACTCAAAGATTTCCAAATGAAAATTTTGATCTTCGGGGCAGTGGTGACCTTCCAAACAGATTCTTTGAGAGGATTCAGGGAGGGGAGATTTAGCATCTCTGGGAAATTTTCTCTGGTCTTAATATCACAAGCGAGCCAATATGCTGATTTCACAGAAAATTTTCCTGATTTGTTGAATTTCCACGCATAAAAATACTGTCTGTTTACAGCCGGCTGGTTCCTTAAAAGGATTTCTATGTCTCCTCTCGCAAAAATCTGGTTAAGAATCTCCACATTCCATCTCTTTGAGGTATTATCTATAAGAGAAGCGACCTTGAGATTAACCTCGATTTGATTGTTCATCATCCATGGAGCTCTCATACCCTCGACAGGGTCATTCACCCATCGATCTACCCAAACTCCAGTGTTCTCTCCGTTTCTAATTCTCTTTTGTAAACCCTTTATCAGCAATGCCCTTCCATGTAATAAACTACGCCAACCAAAAGAAGGTCGAACTCCATCTGCTGCAGTCAGAAAATCACCATTTGGGAAGTATCTGCTCTTTAGGAAGGATTGCAGAAGTCCTGTCGTTTGAGTGATCATGTTCCATCCCTGTTTGGCTAGCATGGCTTGGTTGAAACATTCAAGCTCTCTGAATCCCATTCCCCCCAGCTTCTTTGGTAAACATAACTTATCCCAAGAAACCCAATGGATTTTCCTGTGATTGAGGTCTGAGCTCCACCAGAAAGATGCCAAGATGCTCGCAAGTCTTTTGATAAGCGTTTTGGGAAGACGAAAGCTTGCCATAGCAAAACTTGGAATAGCAGCAGCTGTGGATTTTATGAGTACCTCTTTTCCACCTTGCGATAAGTACCTTAGATACCAAGCTTCCAATCTGTTTTGAGTTCTGTCCTTGAGGTACATCAGCAGGTCCACCTTTGATCCTGAGAAGCATTCCGGCATTCCTAGGTATTTACTAGCCCCACCTTCTTGATAGATACCAAAAATCCTTTGAATGCTTATCTTTGTCATCTCTGGAATGTCTTTTCCAAAGGTTAGCGAAGACTTCTGCAAATTTATTACTTGGCCCGTAGCTTTACCAAAGTAATTTAGGATACGCATCAGATTTCTTCCTTGTGTGCAGGAGGCTTTGCATAGAAATAGGCTATCGTCAGCAAAGAACAGGTGGTGGATAGACTGCCCAGCAGCATGGAACTTCAGGCCTTCCAGGAAACCATTTCTCTCCGCAACTTCCAAGAGATGGGATAAACCTTCCGAGCATAAGACAAACAAGAAAGGGGACAGAGGGTCGCCCTGTCTAATACCGCGTTTTGGAGAGATCAGACCAAAAGGTTGGTCGTTAATGAGAACAGCATATGTTACCGTAGAAACACACATCATAATAAGGTTCACCCATCCACTGTCAAAGCCCATCGCCTTCAGTAAAGAGCATATGTAAGACCATTCCACTCTGTTGTACGCTTTTGACATGTCCGTTTTTATAGCCATATACTCCTTAGAGATCTTAGGGTGAGTTCTCAATGCATGGACCGCTTCATGTGCAATCAGTATGTTATCTGTGATTGAACGATCACTCACAAACGCAGACTGATTGGGTGACACTAAGGCTTTTAAGAACGGTTGCAGGCGCTTCACCATGATGTTTGATACTGCTTTGTAAAGGACCGAGCAGAGGCTTATTGGTCTGATATCAGCCATGTTTTCCGGGTCTGGAACTTTAGGAATCAGACATAGATATGTGAAATTCTATTCTGAAGGCATTGATCCTGTCTCAAACACATTCATGATCTCTTTTGTAACATCCTTTCCTATGATGTTCCAATATTTTTGGAAGAAAAGCCCATTCATTCCATCAGGTCCTGGAGCACACTCTGGTTTGATTGAGAAGATGGCTTCACGGACTTCTTCTTCTGTAACTTTGAGAAGTAGAGAGGCGTTCATGTCATCAGTCACCTTGGGAGTCATGCTTATAAAAGCATCCTCATAAGAGCTAGGAGCAGAGGATTCAAAAAGATTAGTGAAATACTCAATGGCCACCTCTGCTTTCGCTCCATCAGATTGTTGTTCCACTCCAAGATTATTCTTTAACTTTGTGAGTTGATTCGAGGATCGTCTTGCTTTGACTGAGTTATGAAAGAAATTTGTATTTCTATCTCCTCTAGACAGCCATTTGTCTCTGTTTTTTTGCCACCAAAACATCTCTTCGTCTTTGTATGCTCTAACCAGCTCCTTCTTTAGGTTATTAACCATAAGACGACATTGGTACGGTTTCGATTCGAACCACTCTAACCTCTGTTGAAGGAGATTGATTTTATCCTTTGCATTGAAAATGCGCTTCTTCTTCCAACCACTGAGCGCTTTCCTGCAGTTTGTGATCTTGGATGATAAGGAACCATCTCCCCTAGCACAAGACCAGGCTACCTCAACTTCCTTTTTAACTTCCAAACTGAGCATAAGCCTCTTATCAAATCGGAACTGACCTCTGAATCTATCCAAAGTTGCACGGAACTTTACCCAAACTGGCCTGTGATCTGAGCCCCTTTTATCCATGAAAGTTTGATTCGAAGTCGGGAATAATCTGAACCATTCCTTATTTCCAAAGCAGCGATCCAAACAGCATCTAACCCAATGATCACCTCTTTTGCCACTCCAAGTAAACCTGTCTCCTTTCGCATCAAGTTCCTTCATCCCACAAATCTTGAACATGGAAGTGAAGTCTAAGAAGGACTCCACCGGTCTCGATGGACCTCCTGATTTTTCATCATTGTTTTGAATTTCATTAAAATCTCCCACTAAGCACCACGGTTCCTTCCTCATCACTCCAATGCGGTTCAGTCTTTCCCAGATCACATCTTTCCCTGTCGCCGAAGGTTCCCCATAGATGCAAGAGAGAAAAAAGGAAAAGTCCCCATAATTTACAAGACAATCTATAACATTCTTGTCCGAAGATTTTATATCTAAAGAAACCGATTTCTTCCACAAAATTGCCAATCCACCACTGAGGCCTCTTGGACTTACAATATGAAATCGATCATAACCCAACCAAACTTTTAAATCTACTACTACATTCCGACAGTTTTTAGTTTCCATAAGAAAAAGAATTTCCGGAAAATGGTATTGACGCATTTCCCGGAGTCTCTGAATCGTCAAACCTTGAGGCCGCCCCAAGCCTTGACAATTCCAGCTCATAATACTCATTACAGCTTGGGCGATCCCTCACTTGGGATCACCTTAATGCAAGGTGCCTTGCTAGTTGTCCTACTTCTCTCTTCTTCGCTGTCACATTTCCTTTTCTTGCATCCCACCTCTTGTTTCCCTTCTCTCCTGTGACCTTCCAGAAGCTCTTCTCTCTCTTTCTCTGTGAACTTCCTTTGCATTCTCCTAGCTTTGGGTGGTCTTTTCCTCTAGTATGAGCGTTTCTTGACAAACCCGGCAGAACCAGACTCATAGAATCCAGAACTGAAGCCCGTAGGTTCATCATTACGCTGAGAAAAATACCCATCATCACTTTCTTCTTTATCACGCAAAAGCAAGACTTCATTATCACTTCTGTGGTTTAGAGAGGAGTGGGCTTTGAACGAGGCAGCCATTAGCTTCGCTCCTGGGTCTCTCTTTGTACTAGGCTGCTCTGTTTCTGGTTTCTTAGAATAATCAAAAACAAGTCCCTTTCCCTTGTTGAGATCTTTGGTAACTTGAGGGGGAGCCTCCAACTGTAAACATAGCTTTTGAGCCACTGGATCTTTTTCAGCAAGACTGACTGATTGTTTAATTTTATACTCCTTTATCTCTCTGTTTTCTCCCGTGTCAGCAAGCAGATATCTGCGCATTTCTTCAAGGACCTCTTTTGCAATTTTGGGTCTACCATTCAGAGGGTTTATACCTACTTGGTAGTCTGCAAGCACACCTTTGAGCGGGTCTCCTTCTTTGAAAAAAGGCTGAGGCGGGGAAGACTGGGGGGGGGCCTTACTTCTCCTTACAGCTGCTTCTTCTTGCCTTTTCCTGACTATTAAAGGGCAATAGTCTTTCTCATGATTTAATCTGAAGCATTCGAAGCATCTTTTCTGCACATTCTCGTAGTTGTAATGAATGACAAAAGATTTTCCTTTGTATGTGAGGGCTTTAGACGTTCGTAGGGGGTTGGCCACGTTGAATTTCACCAGCACTCTGATGTAGTTCTGTGTGACCGGCTTAGAGGGATCAAAAGCCACTAGTTCCACCTTACCCACGAAGTCACCAAGCTTTTCTAACGCCTCCACTGTGTAGGTCTCCGGAATGTTGCTTATTCTGACCCAGAGGGGGATGTATTGCAGATAGTCTTCCGGCGGGTTTTCCATCCAGCGTTCTAGGACAATGACCCACTCATAGTGCGTCTGAACTCCTTTGTCTAGTACATCTTGCAGGTCATGTTCAGATTTGAAGATGAACTGGAACTTCTCTTGAGAGAGAGCTATACCTCTGACCTTTCCTTCTTTTCCCCATTTTCTGGGCATTTAGATTATGAGAGTAGACATCCTTTGACGATCCGGATTTAATAGCCTTCCCATCAGGCTGAGTTTGTTTTCTTCAGCAGAAGTGAAACCTGGCAGATCTGGCATCTCAAATGGGGTATCTTCTTCATCTAGTGACAAAGCCATTAAGGCTCTGTCCATGGCTAACGACATGTTTTAAATGCGCTCAGAAACTTTGAAATAAATTTTTTCAACCACTAAACCTTCTTATTCTCTAAGAACAGAGATAAGAAACACCTTTTCTTTTGTTAAAACCAAGCAATAACACTCTAAAAACCAATGAAAGTGGTTACGAGATCTGTAATAAAACGTGTTTAGACTTTTAAATCTCACTTATCGATGCACTCACTCTTTTGTCTAACGGATACAACTTATACCCACGCGGGGTTCCTAGAGAGAAAAAGTCTTCTCAACTTTCGGCGTGTGATGTAGCTTTATTATGTACCAGGGACCTTTCGAAATGAGTGCGCATCAAATAATGCATTATGCATCTAACTTTGTGCATGCATGTACTTTTACGTGGACAAAGACAAGAGATCATGCTTTTCTAATTTTCCACGTACGACAATAATAATGCATTGCGGGTTAAATATGCGGATGTGTTCTTGTGGCGTCACAAATGTCGATTAGGTTCGCGCATGCGAGGCATCTCATAGCATTTCCCCTTATGGTTTTCCGAAATAAGATATTTTAGGGGCAATAACGTGGATGGCTGGATGCAAGATATACCGTACTTTACCATTGCATTAATTAGTGTGACAAGATAGGGACACATTCTTCAAGCTCACCCTTCCTTGATTGAAATCCCTGAATAAACGGACAAAGACTTGTCAGTTGTCAATTAAGTGACCACGTTCTGAAGAGAAAAACACACAATCACACTGAGCCGGTCCTGAATATTCTAAGAGCATGATTATCGCCGTATATAATGGCGTATCTTAGTTAATAAAACTCAAAAGTTAAATCAAAAATAGCTAAAAAACGTCGAAGACGTTTGTTAATTAAGAAGTGTTTTATCTCGTTCCTTAACAACACGTGTCATTGTTTCTCTTCGTCTCGATTCTCTCTTTCTCTTCGGGTGTAATTTGTAATCAAGTTTTGGAATACTATGAATACAAGGAATTAAAGAAAATGGAATGCCAACTAATGGAATAATGGAAGTTATGGAATAAAATAAATGGAATGAATAATTGCAGAAAAATGTTTTTTGTAACACAAATGGTAACTATTTAAAGGAATGAAATGGAATAAAAGGAAATCAACTTTTAGTTTAAATTATATTATCAAAATATGTTAAATATATCAATAAAACATGTGTATATATTAAAATAGATAACATAAAAATTAACAAATTAATGTTAAACAAACATTGAAGTTTTTGTCTTAGGAAAAAGAAAACATTATAGCAATGATGAAAGGAGATAAAACTTACTAGCAGAGAAAGCAAATTTGAGTTGGGGGTTTGATAATTTACGTATGAGTGAGTGTTTAAATAAGGAAGAGATGTTGATATTATTTTAAAACCTTGACAAATCTTCTATTTGACTGCAATAAATAAGTTACATAATATTTAAACTTCATTAGTTTTTGTTTTATTTAGTTGGATTCCATTCCACTCATTCACGATCATTTTTTATAATGAAAGAATTATAACTATATTCCTTTTGGTTCCAGATATTTCACAGGAATTGATGTAATGATAACTGTTTTTAATTCCATCCAAATGGTAATCTTTTTTTGGAATCTCATGGAATAAGCTATTCCAAACAGTTTTATTCCAGAAAATATCAATCCAGTTACACCCTTCGTCTCCTTTCTCTCCTTCTCTGCGTCTCCGTTCGCTACTTCTCTCCCTCTCGCTGACTCCACCGATTCCTCCGTCGAATCGCGTCCTTATCTCGTAATCATTCACATCGTCTCCGTTCTCTCGTGGTCTCTCAATCGACGGCGATTTCACCAGACCACACCGATCACTTTCTCTGTTCTTTCTTTCTTTCCTTTTGTCTCTCTCTCCCTCTCGCTCACAATCCCACAAACTGAGTCGAATTCGAGCAGTTTTTTTGTGAATCGAAATCGAAAGGCGCTGACTTTGTTTCTCTCGGTTCTCTATCGCTCTCTGTTGGTAAAGGCGCCGGAGACGGATCCGCCATGACCAAACGTGGCGCTTACGCGTCTCTCTCTTACATGGCATGTGCTGGTAATCAATCTCTTTGACCTCATCTCCATTCCTCGTGTTTCATCAAAATCTATGTGTTTGCTGACATTGAAATTTGTATGTTTTTGTTGATTCGCAGTGATGCTTGTGTAAATAAAGCAGCTCTCTCCATGTTTGTCATCGAAAGATTTAAGGAATAAAAGGTCGAGAGATGAGGGTTCTCTAAATCTCTGTAGCGTTCGTCTTCTTCCTCTCAGTCACAACAGAGGAAAGCGTTTCGTTTCTAAACTCGCCTCCAATGCTAGGTGAGAACTCTCTTCCTTGGTCTTGTTGAATGAATTTTTCTGATAGTGATTAACAATGAATCAATCCATCCTTTGATCTAATCTCTTTCATTTCATATGGGTTCTCTAAATCAACTTGCTTTCATTCGATTTGTTTTATTGATTTTGTGTAATGGATTGTGGATGTCTTTGAATTGTTATTGAGAGAAGTCTAGCTTGACTAGTTCTATGTTGGCTCTTGCTCATTCATATCTGGTTTAGTAATCTTGGAGATGAGAACTTATTATGATCACGAGAACGGGAGCATACGTTTGTGACAAAAGCTAGCTTTTGTGTCTGAAATTGTCACTCGTGTAATATTTGTATGTTGATGCAGGTTTAATCTTGAAGCGAGTTGGCAATTAAAACGAGTGTTGTCTGGACGGGTTTGCTATTTGTTTTTGCTTTAGGGTCCTTGAGGAGATGTCGAGCCTGCAAGTAAACCAGCACCAGCTGCTGCTGCTGCCCAAACCGCAGAGGCACCGATGAAGAAGTCTAAGAAGTGAAGAGGATATAGCCATCAAGCTATATAGACCAGTTCACTTGACTTGACTTGGAAAAAGTTTTTTGAATGTTTTATGAAGTTGGTTTTGTTGAAATACTTACATAAAAACAAAGAAAAACAAAAAAAAATTTACTAAGAAACAACATAAAAGTTTCTACCAATAATCTGCATATTTAACACTGTCTCTTAACAATATCTCTTAGTCTAAAAATAATTATAAAAAATGCTAAGACACCTCAAATTTGTCCCAGCAATGCTGATGCTCTAAGAGCATCATTATTGGTGAGACTAAAAATAAGTATCTTAACATATTTTATTAGTATTTTTAGATTAAAAAACAAACTTAAGATACATTACTAAATGTGTAGATTATTGGTAGTGATTTTTATTGTCTCTTAAATAACAAAACTTGAGATGGAAGAAAGAATTTGAGATGGAACTTGTGTTTAGATAAATATTTTGAATCGTTTAGTAGACACAACAATGGCCGGTGACACATTGATACAACATCACACTACACAAGACATTGCGTGGCTTTGATCGTAACGAGTATTTGATGGTAACGAGTAGTTCCATTACCTTATTATTACAAGGCATGTGATGATCTCCTGTCTTATACACATCATCAAGCAGTCTTCTTCACCTGAAACAAGCATAGAATGAGAATAGTAACCAGAGAAACAAACATGACNGGCAAGGAGGAGATTTGTTGGAAAGTGCCTTAGTCAAAGACGTTACAACGTGGTCAAGTGATTACGTAATCTATTTTGGTATGACTTGCATGTGAAAAGAAAATAACTATGTTTAGACATCTGTAATATTACGTGTGTTGTGTTTTGGCTAGGGGTGGGCAAAATATCCGTAAATCTTGATTCGATTCGTTATTCGCTTCGATCCGATCCGAAAAATCCGGATATCCGTAACTTTAC
>OVBX01002703.1:0-19230 GCA_900406325.1 Erucastrum elatum | reverse complement strand
CTTCATGCGGATCCTTGCCTCCACTCTGCTGTGCAAGATGGAGCCTAACAAGGTAAGGATTAACGAGCTTACACTCCTATACCACGCGCTTGACGGAGTTGTCAATCTGACCTTTGTGGATCCTGATCATGACCTGACACCACCAAACCTTGGAGCTGTTTTTGCTGAGCACCTCGTGGGTTTGAAGATAAAGCCTTTCACTGGAACCACGCGGAAGCAGGAGCGGATAGGGAGCCTCCTCACACCGATCTTCCTGTACCTCCAGATTCGTTTGGATGAGGGCAGCGCTATCACGTCTCGCGCATACTTGGACGCAGCTCACCTGCGCAACAGCCTATGGCTAGACAGACATCTCACCTGGACCTTCAGGACTGTCGCCGGAGAGCGTAGGATCATCTTGCCACGCCGTGAGTTGACTGACTTTAACGGTGATTACGAGAGACTCAGATTCCAGCCTGACACGCGCATGATCAGAGATCCCACCGCTCATCGTCGTCCGACACGAGCCCGCAGCACAGACACTCCCAGAGCTACACCAGCGACATGCCTTCCATCCTTCCCAGTCCTCGCAGGCTTGGAGGATAGCGATGAGAGGGTTTACAGGAGAGGAGTGCTACGTGCCCTTCAGGCTATCTGGTCCCGCGTTTCGCATTTCAGCTGCTCGACCCGTACCAGCACTTCGGCCCATGATCCATCAGCACCTGGACCATCTCACCAGAATCGTCAGGACGACGACGAGGACAGTGAGGAGTGATCCCCTTGCCCATCTCTATCCTTTTTTTCTTATGCTACTATGTTTTTATTTCAGACACTTTACTATGACTCTGCTTGCTATTTTTTATTACCTAACTATTCATGTGTGTTGAGACTATCTAACAGAGCTAACATAGAGATATAAAAACTCAGAGAGGATGAGTTCGATGAAAAACAACACCATTGAAGAAATCCGCAGAGAGCTCCATATCGATCGACAGTTATATTGTCGATCGATATACTTACCCATATATCAATCGATGTCGGTTACACCGTATCGATCGATATCTCCAATGAGAGGTACAAAATATTCTACTAACATGAACAACTTTGTTACATTACTTTCCTCTCCTCTTAGACAAAATAACACTAGGGACAGTGTCGTTTAAGNGGGGGGGGGGGTATCCACTAACATTTCTTGTTTTATGACATTCATTCTCGTTTTATAAAAACGAAATAAAAAAAAAAAAAAAAAATTTGATAAATTTTTAAAGAAGGAAGCAATGATTTGTTTGATCTAGATTTCCTATATAACCACTCTTTAGCACCATTCTTAGATCTGTTGACTGCAGAAAGTACTATAGATGCTAAAGTGGAACACCTGTCACCCTGACGATACTTTTTATGATTATTTGGAAGAACCAAAGCTGATTTCCAACCTAACCTGACGTTCTATTGCTTGTCTTGGGGCTTGGTATACAAGGGATCAGAATCCCCCTGCAAGTCTGGAAGGTAATAGTCTGTGTGTTTCTGATTCCCTTCCTTCTCTCTCTTCAGCACCCGATCTAAAGAAAGAGAGAAATAATTTGTATAAAGATGTGATATGATATCTTGAGGAGTAGAGGGGTAGGAGTGATTCCTGCGACCCCACTATTCGCTTATTCTGAAAGATATATATGTCGCTAAGAAAACTAAATAAGAAAGATAGCCTTTGTGGCTGTCAATGTTCATTTAAATCTGAAAATATGAGGGTTCAGAGAAGAGAGAAAAAGGAGGAAGAAAGGAATCAGAGAAGACTACATGTGTGTTCAGAAACTTGCTTGAGTTGAGTCCATGTGTTCCTTGATCGATACTCCTTAGGTACTCTTATTTTATGCATAAATGAAATCAGTAGAGGGGAAGACAAACATGATTGCTAAGTTGTTGGTTAGATGAACTGTTGCTAAGCTAGGATATGGCATAATGTACTTCTAAGATTGATAGATATATGATGTGGTTTGCGACAAATGAGAGGTGATGATTTCAAATTTAAGATCACAGGAGCTTCCGCTTTTCAAACTTTTTCTAGACCAATGTTCTGTTATTTGCTTGAGGACAAGCAAAAGGATAAGTCTGGGGGAGTTGATAGGTCATGGATTTTACCCACTTTTTACCATGATTTATATATGTTTTTGGAAACAAAAGAATACTTTTAGTGCCTTTCTAGAACTTTTTCAGGTTCATGTACTCATTGGTGTAAAATAGCTAAAATGGAGACTTTATGAAGATATCAGCCAAGCGACCGTTTATACCATCGACCGATACAATTTGAGAACATCGACCGATAGAAGTTAATCAAGATCGATCGATAGAAGCATTTAAACATCGATCGATACTGAAGTCTCCCGAGTCATTAATTACAAATTAGAAGCCCTAATTGCTGCTAATAGTTTTGCTAATTACACCTTAAGTCCCTGGCCGCCTGTTAGGCTATAATAGAGGGTTTTGTACTAGTTTAGGGCAGACTTGCCTAGAGAACTTTTGAAGACAAAAAGAATTGAGAGAAGCACTTTGTCATACCATTGAGAGAGCTTAGGATTGGAGAGAGAGAGATCTGAACTGAAAATCACAGAGAAGATCTTGAACTCCCTTTGCTTTACTTATTTATTATTTATTTCTCATTTTATTTCTGTTCAAAAGCATTATTCAAACCATCATGATTTTGTCTTCCATGAATATGTTTGAGTAGTCTCACTGTTAGATTTAGGTTTCTCACCAAGGTTAAATTATGTATATATTGATTCATTGTTAGGGTGTTTAAAATATAATTCTTCTTCTAAGTTGTTCTTAATGCTATGCTAAGGAGTTGATCACCCTTAACCTAGATCTTAGGATTAATTTGTCCAAGTGAGAACTTGATGAATACCTGAACCCAAACTAGTTAGATCTATTTCTGCTAAGCTTAAACGAGAGTTTCAGTTTAGTAAGGATTAGATGACTAAATCAAACTCGCCCTTAATATTCTCTAGAAACTATATCGATCGATAAGGCACCCGCTTGATCGACCAATATAGCGAAAGGTTAATCGATCGATATCTATATCGAGTATCGATTGATACTTTCTCGCGGCTATCGTATGATAGTACATGACCCGAGATCTAGTAGAATATAACTTCTTAAGTTTGAGTCCAGAATTATGAACACTAAAAACCTTAACACCCTAAATACATATTAAACCTGAGAAACACCTAAATCTAGCTACCCCTTTAACCTTAAAAAAACACAAGTATTCAACCAAGCAATAACTTGCTTACCTTTCAATTTACTGTTTTAAACCATTTTAGTCTAGCTTTACTTCGAAAACTAAACAATCTGTTGTGTAGTCCTAGAGTCTCTGTGGATTCGATCCCTAAGTACTACAATCGAACCTCTTTTGATGAGAGTAATTCACTCCTTAGGGTAATTTGAATGATAACACAAAGACATCACTATATTCCGATAGAAGATTGGTTAATTCAGGTGGCAGTACCTCCACTTCTTTCTCTTCTATCGTATACAACTCAAGCTCAACGTCATTCTCCTTTTTCT
This sequence comes from Erucastrum elatum, assembly GCA_900406325.1. Taxonomy (NCBI): domain Eukaryota; kingdom Viridiplantae; phylum Streptophyta; class Magnoliopsida; order Brassicales; family Brassicaceae; genus Erucastrum; species Erucastrum elatum. The sequence continues at coordinate 15,690 of OVBX01002703.1, read as the reverse complement.
GCACATAAATCATTGAAATCTGAGCTTGTTCATCCAGAAATGTACTAAACTTTGATGATTTCACTTCAGTTAGTACTCCCTCTTTAAGACCATACAGCACAATACGCTTCTTATTCAGTTTAAACTGCATCTTTAGCTCCAAGAAGTCCCAAGTAATAGGGCCGAGAGTAGACAACCATTGAACTCCAAGAACCATATCACAGTTACCTAGTGGGATGATCATCATATCTTGAGAAAAAGATGAATTTTTAAAATTCCACTGGAACATCTCTACTCTTCCTTGTACACTCAACTTCCCTCCATCAGCTACAGCTACTCTTGTCATACGAGGTGGTAACACTCGACATCCCAACTTCTCAGCCATGCCCGGGTCAATAAAGTTATGAGTAGAACCCGAATCAATGAGAATGTAGAGTGTCTTTTTCCCATGCCAACCTCTGACCTTCATGGTTCTAAAATTCTCCGAAATTCCAGCCACTGCACTCACATATATTTGAGCAATATCACCCTCTGTATACTCCTGCAGATGATCATCCTCAGCCTCAAAAAGCTCCTCATTATCTTCTCCATCAAACATATATAACTGAGTCTTTTTGTGCTTCAGATAATGACCCGGTGTGTATTTCTCATCACATTAATAACAGAGTCCTTTTGCCCTTCTTTCACTCATTTGTTCTTGAGATAGAAATGGTTTAACCATCTCTCTTGGCTTCTCACCCGTTGTAGCAACTGGCTTTTTACTCTCCGCAGGTTTCTGATACTGCAATAGCCCTTTACTATTGTAGCTATTTGTCTTTGTAGCCTAGTTCTGAGAACTAGATTTACGAGGGTGAGCCGTCTCATACAGTCTTCCAAGCATTAAACACTCTCGAACAGATTGAGGTCGAAACATTCGATCATGCATCTGAGTATCTGTGTTCAAACCAGCCAAGTAAGTACTCACCAAATAAGGCTCTGAAAGTTTCACTCTGTTACGAATAACTTCGAATTTGGCGTGATAATGAGCAATTCCTTCAGTATTCTGTAACCTTTTAAGTTCCGCCATTGGATCATCAAGTACTTCTTCAAATCTCTCCTTCAAGAGTACTTTGTATAGCTCCCAATCTGCAACAGCGTGCGCATCCACCTCTGATTGCACAATCGATTTATGCAACTCAGCTGCAAGGTCATCAAAGTGAATCGATGCTAAACGCACTCGTAACTCCATTGGAGTATTGTCAATGGCGAAAAACTCCTCCGCTTTAAACACCCAACGCTTGACATTTTCACCATCAAATCGTGGAAAATCAACTCGCGCCAGACGTGTCATACCAGATTAATGTGATGGAATCGGTTGAGAGTGATGACGTGGTTGATCGTTGTAACGAATTTCCACCGTCGGCACAAATCGTTGCGAGTTATCCGAGTTAATTCGTTCTCCACTCGGTGATGGATTGTTGTTCACCTGCATCAACCCAATCGCCTCGAAAATGCCTGCAATCTTCGTTTCAACGAATTCTCTCTGCTCCGATATCGCCCCTTCTAACGCTTGGATCCTTCCTCCGATCGTATCATCTCCATCGCGAAGAGCGATCTCCTTCTCCTTCCGTAACGTCTGAGCTCGTGTTTCCGCGATGGATTCCGAGGTTCGAATGACATCTGATACCTTTGTAAAAGTAAAGTCGTAGTGATAGATGAACGTAATCCAAAGTTTATTCAGCAAAGGATCACTCCCTCAAACCAAGAGTATACTCAAAGAAACAACTCAAAAGCTTAAGAAATGAGATTGTAATTCCAGAAAGGTTTCTTAGAAGAGAAAACAATGACAATTTCTGAATGAATGTAAAAAGTAATATGTTTCTTCTTTATTAAGCTACTCCGCGTAATTGCACTTCACGGCTCCGTTAACTTCCTCTCTATAGTCGACACGCGTCCTTTTCCGTTAACAGCTAACAAACTTCCCGTTAATTCATAACAACCTCCTTATCCATTGACACGTGTCTCCTACGATCTTCCTATAGCAATGGGCCATCCTGATGAAAATACTTCTTAAGGCGCATAAGTCTTGGGATGTATCTGAAAAATAATCAGATGATACGGAGAAGAACTACATGGCTGTTGCACTGATTTTTAGATCAATACACGAAGCAGTTATACTACAGGATCTTATGGTATTTTTGTGTAGGATCGTTTAAGTATTACGTAACATATGAAGATTTATGTATTTGTATGTATTTAGAAGAGAAATCGAGGCAAAAAGAGATGTTTACTGAGTATCCGTGAGCGTTTACAACGTTGGGTGTATGAACCCTTAGTTTCTTAGCCTAAACTCTAATCTCTCCGCATCTGAATGTCGATCCCTTGTTCTAGGGTTTGGGCTCCCCTTTTACAGTTGATGTATGTCGACTGAAATAAGGCGAACTCCCTAATATCCGTGGATATAGAAGTTTTCCCGTGACTGGAAAACTTCCATATTGTTGCGGAGGGTCGGACCCTGGTTTCTTCCTGTAGGGGCTGGACCCTGGAACCTTCTAGCAGGGGCTGGACCCTGGGTCCTTCTTAAGAGAAATCAAGGGCCCTTTCCGAGGCTTGAGAAATCTTTAGCCTTGGATATTTTTCCCCAACAGTTTGTCCCTTATTCCTTGATTGTTTCGTGGAAATCAAGAGATAACATGTGATCTTGGACCTTGGTAATCTTTCTTCAAGCATGAGAAGGGCTGAATTATTGTCGTAGCCTGAGGCGAGACTCGGAATATTGACTTGGAAACTTCTGATTCGGATTCCAAAAATCGATTCAAACGGGCCTCATTTTTCCGGATCTTTTGTCCTTTTTGGGAGCTGTAATCTCAAAAGATCCGGGGAGCGGGATAATTCAAGTTTCACATTCTTCCTCGAAGGCTGCAAGATTCTAAATTGGCGATCTTCCCGAGACGATATCTAACGGCTCTTCCTTACTGGCGAGAATATAAATATGTGCTCCAGACTCTATGTTTTCTCACTGTCTTCTTCCCATCACTTCCTCCCTTTTTTATATTTAGAGCTAATCCCTCCACCCAAAGCCTTTTCTTTTTCGTAATGGTAAAGATTGGTGACTCGGAGAAGAGGATCGAACCAATATCGTCCTGATCTGGCAGTCCGCAAAATCCCCAGACCTCTGTCCCATTGTCGTTTATTCCTATTGGATCCCCACTGGTAGGTCCCCCATCGTCGATCGGAGAAGATGAGATGTGGAGCTTGCAGAGGAAATATGCACTTCCGCCCTCCGTTGTTCTTCGTGTTCCCAAATCATCAGAGCGTGCTTCTGGCGGTATGCCCGAAGAGATCGCTGTTTACGAAGCCTTCTTTGAATCTGGTTTTAGAGGCGATGTGCCGTCGTTGGTCGCGAATCTTTGCAACTATTTTCATATCTCGCCTTCTCAGCTCAACCCTCCTGCCTGGCGCATTCTTGTGGTGATTCAGAATCTCGGCGGTGAAGAGGATTTGACCCTGAGAGTCAACGAGGCTCTTTTTGCCTACCATCTGGCTCTAATTAATGGCAATGAAGGACGCTTTCATCTTCGTCCTCGTGCTGAACTTCCCATAGTTGAAGAGCTTCCCAAAGTCGATCCCAAAGAATTGGTGTTCGAGAAGAAGTGGCCTGAAAAATATGTTTTTATGACCCTTCCCGGATCATTTTATCGATGGAGCTTCGCAGGTAGGGAAAGTGAATGCTTTTGTAGTTGATGATTGGATTCTGTTAATTTTCTTTTATTCATTCGTAGAGGGGACTCATCCCGCTCCCGCCGATGGGAAAGACAACGTTCTTAAGGCAAGACAGATCCCTATCGAGCGTCGCCAAGTGACTTATCTTTTTAGCCTAGAGGTGTTACGCCGCAGTAAACTATGGGGGTAAACCTTTTTTATGGAATGTATAGGATTTTCGTCGTTATTTGGCTGATTATGGGAAGGTTTCGATCAGGGGACATGATGGAGGAGGATTCGGAAGATCCAATGGCATCTTTCAAGAGAGCCACCAATGCAATCTCGGCAAAGAAGAGTTTGCATGTCGAGGAGACAGCTGGAAGAGTGAGTGTGACTATCGGGAACAAGCGCAGGATGACGGGAAGTGAGGACGTCTCCTCCGACCGGGACTGTGGATCAAGGGAGGATATGAGTCCGGTGAGTCAGCAGCCACCATTGAGCAGATGCTTGCTCGGAAGGTTATCGACGGCTCTAAATGATTTGACCGCAGGCGTATTCGCCAAGATGCATGCTTTTTCTCTGGACAAGAATCCTTCGGAGGCGGTGCAGCAAATTCAGAGTGGACTCCTTCAGGTAGGTGATGATCTTCAGCCCCTTGCCTTAATCCTTTGGTTCACGTTTTTCTTTTTGTGTAGGTCCTTTCACAATTACATCACCTGAAGGACCAGATGATAAAGGAAGGCGTGAACCAGGACAAGATGGTGGAATTGTCCAGACAGCTATCCTATGAGAAGGGTAAACAGGTCGCTAAAGAATTAGAGCTTCGGGATCTACAGGATAAGGTCCAAGCCATCAAAGGTTCGGTGGAAGCTGCTTCAGCTGAATCCCTTCAATTAAGTCGAGAAAAACAAGAGCTGGAAGAAACTGTCGCTGGACTTCGATCCGAGGTGGAGACTTTGAAGGACGAGAAGATCATGGCCGTGAGTGGGGCAAAAATGGTTGCCCGTTGGGAGGTAATGAGAGAATGGCTTCGAGGACAGACTTCCAGATGGGACCTGACCAAAGAGTTCTCTCAGTTTAAAACGAAAGTGTCAGCTGAGGCTGAGCTCAAGGGTGCCGAACCTCCCACGTTTGAAGATGAGCCTGCTATCCCTTCGGCCAGGCGCGGTAGATCCTAGGGACTTTCTTTTGTAACAACTGCCTTTCGTGGCCTATCTCTATTTATCAAACCGTGTTTTATTTGCTTTTCTTCAAACCAGTCTCTTGTATTGAGGTTGTCTTTTGTTGGGAACGTTTGCGGCTGCATGGCTTTCTAGCCATAGTTGTTCGAAGAACTTCTTCGATGTAGGATTTCTTAACATCTTTAAGATGGGAGGATGTTCTGATGGTTGAGTGATTTATAGGAGGGATCAGTCCTTGTTTGAAAATCGTCGTCTATGACCTGAATCCTGTTAATGATTAGATCAAGACCTGAAATCATTTTGACAAAGCATTAGATCTTGTAATCCAGTCTTAAAAACTTTGAGTTTTAGTTTTAAGAATGTAAGATCGTTGCTGGGAACTAGGGAGTTCCAGCTTGATTTGAACCCTGAAGTTCTTGGACCCTTGAACTCAAAAGTTCTTAGGATCTAGAACCCTTAAGTTCCTTACATAGGCCTTGAGGCCGTTTTCTGAACCCGAAGGTTTGTTTATTTAACCCTGAGGTTTTGGTTAACATATGGGTCCTGGGACCATGGTTTAACTTAGGGGATACTTCGAACCTGGATGCAACATCCCTATCCCCCGAGGTCCGACCGGGTTTACGGAAATGGAGTTAAGGACACAGTCTACTCTATAGACAACCATACGTGTCTCGTTACCGGTCCTAAGCGTCGACGGACCCACCCGAATCTACATACTTCTACTTACAGTCTTGCGAACAGGGAACCATGACTGACTAGCCACTACAATCACTCAAATGCATTCAGTTCAAGTTCATTATAACATTCACATTTCAATTCACTTCTAACAACCTAGCGTTCAATCAACGCAATGAACTCAGTCATTGCTACACGTCACATCACAATCCGACTCCAATCACACAAACCGACTTGACACCAATCACTTAACAATTAGACTCGACTCGATCTTATGGTTCGTTTTAACTTTTTATATCCCGCCTCTCGCGGTTGGGCCTACTTTTTCTATCCCGCCTCTCGCGGTTGGGCCTACTTTACACCCACGGGTACCTCGTGTTAGGCTACTGTCCCGTGGGTCCCCTCTGGGTACCTCATGTTAGGCTACTGTCCCGCAGGCATACTACAATCACAAGCAAGATCTAGACGCCCACCCGTTCTCGGTGGTCCAAGCAAAACTTTCACAATCATCACACAAGCAATTCACTTTCATCGTTCATTTCCTTACACGTTCTCATACTCATTTCCTTACTCATCATCTTTCACTTTCACTTTCATTTAACTTCCACTTTCACTTAACTTTCACTTTACTTTACTTTCACTTTACTTTAACTTAACTTTAACTTAACTTTAACTTTCACTCTCACTTATACTTATACTTTTCCTTTTACTCATTTCTTATACTTAGACTCTTCTCATACTCTAGATGTCATCCATTCTCGGTGTCTCATACATCATACACTTCACATAGCAATCATAACACTACACTTTCACATCATACAACAATCAACAAGTCATTACTTTTCATCTAGCAACCTAGCTTTCATCTCATTCATTACATAGGGACCAAGCAACATCACAAAAACACACATCATTACACAATATGAGGCAGTCCATTAATGCCCCTTTTAAACAGTGTGAAGTTCTTATGCAACATGAATCATCCATATATCATCCTAGCTCATCATGATCTATCAACCTAACTCCCAAACAGGGTCTACTCAATCCTAGATCCATCATAAAACCCTATAGAGAATCATGAGAACAAGATGGGTTCAAGACACCTCACCTTAGCCTAGATCTGGTTGGGAAACTGAGGTAGAAGCTAAAGGGGATGAGATCTGATCTCCACAACCACCACCACACCACACGGCCGCGGCGACGAGAGGGGGAGGAGAGAGAGCGGAAGCGAGGGAAGAGAGAGAGAGAGAGACGCGCAGAGGGAGGACAGAGGAAGAGAGAGTCGGCGGCTGGAGAGAGAGAGAGTGACAGCTAGGGTTTCCAGATCTCCGGAAATCTCTGCAGAGCTTCGCTGTGGATTTGTGAATGAGACAAAGAGGAGTGGCTGCAGCTCCTTATATAGTGGATGGAGGGAAGGGTCTTAGGGTTTTCGGGATTTGGACCGTAGGAAGACCCATTTAGTTTAATGAAATCCCATGGGCCTGGGATAGGGATGTTACAATGGAGGTCAATACCTTTGGATCCTAAGATCTTTGGTAATTCTCTGAGGTTGGTATCAGGACTTTTGAAGTCCTTGATCCCGAGGGTCTTTTAGACTCGAAAGCCTTTGATTCTTTTAGGTGTTCTTTACGAATCCGGAGATTCTTTAAAAGCCCATTGGTTTCGATGGACCCAAGGGTTCCAAAGAACCTAGAATCATTTCGAACCCGTAGGTTCTAGACTATGATGGCAACATTGAATCATGAAAGATTCAAGACCCTGAGGTCATATTGAACCCTGAGGTTCTTGACTCGGAGGCCTTATCAGAATCCGAAGATTCAGAACCCTGAGGTCTTATTGAACCCTGAGGCTCTGGACCCTGAGGTTTTATGGAACCATGAGGTTTTGGACCCTGATGCCTTGTGGAACCCTGAGGTTCTGGACCTTGAGGTCTTGTGGAACCCTGAGGTTCTGGACCCTGAGGTCTTGGACCCTGAGGTCTTATGAAACCCTGACGTTCTGGACCCTGAGGTCTTGGAGCCTGAGGTCTTATGGAACCATAAGGTTCTCGACCCTGAGATCTTGGACCCTGAGGTCTTATGGAACCCTGAAGTTCTTTGGACTTTATGTGTTTGGGAAGTCTTTTTGATCGCACTCTGCTGCACGGAGGCGCGCCACTCTCGATCTAAATTGAGAAATCGTACTCTGCCCTCCGGAGGTGTAGGCCACTCTCGAAAGTCTCAATGTTGCACTCCACCTTTCTGCAGAAAGGTCACTCTCAGACTTACTGTGGTCTGGGGTGGGCCCTCCCGCAAGGCGACTTCAACCCAGACACACTACCTTCCACGTCTGGATAGGTATTGAATTTTGTTGTGCTCAACCAGTATTTCCGCACTTTGCTCCCTGCATATCAGCCGCTAGAATCTGATTACAGTACTTGGCCGTGTACGTTATGCCCCATGCGTGTGTTTAGCTCGTGGCGTTTTTAACGCGGGGTTTGGGTAGCATTTAGTACGTAGTCCCCACATAACTCTTGGCTATAGGCCTTTACGCAGGGCCCTGTTGTGCAGACATCGGTGCAGGGCTGATCAGACCCCTTCCATATCTGTCTGCACCTTAGGTGAGTAGGCTCACCAGCTAGGGGTTTAGCTAAGATCTGAGGTCCCTAGTGTCCTGATCCAGCTGGTATGCCCCTTTAAGTATATTGGTATTCCCTTAACTCCTTTTAGTCGAAACCAAGTGTATTTTATATGCCTAGTCCGAAGACGTTATCGTTATACATGAGAGTAGGAAAACCAAAATACTAAAATATATAGTATAGTAGTATATATAAAGCTTGATCCGAAGATCTCACTTTTAGAAATGGTAGAATTTGAGGTGCAAGGCGTTCCAGCAGTTGGTTTGGACCTTGCCTTTACTATCTTGCAGTTTGTAGGCTCCTACCCCTTGCACCCTTATTACCTGGTAAGGGCCCTCCCATCCGGGGGCGAGTTTTCCGGCTGATTTGTCCCTTGTGTGGTTGCAGACTCGCCTTAAGACCCAATCTCTTTCTTGAAAGGTTCTGGATCTCCCCTTCTTTTTGTAGCTCTTGGCTACTTTCATTTGGTATGATGCGTTCCTAAGGCGGACCACTTCTCTTTTTTCGTCTAGTAGGTCTAGACTTAGGTACATTAGCTCGTCATTCTCTTTTGGAGTTAAGAAGTTGGAGATTGTAGTCTTAACGTGCACCTCGGTGGGTATCACTGATTCGGTGCCGTAGATGAGTGAGAAATGGGTCTCTTGGGTAGCCGTCTTCGGAGTTGTCCGATAGGCCCAGAGAAATCCATTTTGTTCCTCTTCCCATCGCCCATGAGCTTTCTCCAAGCGCTTCTTGAGCATGTTTACCACCGTTTTGTTGGTTGAATCTGCTTGTCCGTTCGATTGAGGATGTCGCGGTGCTGAATATGAGAGTTCCTTTGCAGAAGTCCTGGATGTCGTTGTTTGTAAATTGAGGTCCATTGTCGGTGACAATCTCCTGAGGTGCTCCAAAGCGGGTTATCACGTTCGTCCAGATGAACTTTTTGATTTGAAGATCTGTGATCTTTGCTAGGGCTTTGGCTTCAAACCACTTCGTAAAATAGTCGGTCATCACTAGGAGGAAGACCTTTCGCCCCGACGCCATAGGGAATTTCCCCACAATGTTCATGCCCCATTTGCGAAAAGGCCAAGGAGAGCTAAAGGATTTGAGATTTTCTGGTGGCAAGTTGGAGATTGGGGCGTGTTTTTGGCATTGGCTGCAGGTTTTAGCCTGCTTAAGGGAGTCCTTCGCCATGGTTGGCCAATAGTAGCCAGCCCTTCTCGCTCTGAGTACCAGACTTTGTCCACTGGAATGGGAACCACATTCTCCATCATGGAGCTCTTCTAGTATTCGTGCACTTTCTCTAGGGGTTAGGCACCGTAGGTAGGGCCCTGAAAAACATCTCATGTATAGTTTACCTTCTGAGATGCAGTATCTGGCTGCTTGCCTCTTTACCTTGCGGCTATCATCTCGATCTTCGGGTAGGACGTCGTTCCTCAGGCAATTGGTGATGGGAGTCATCCAGGTTTCCCCTTCGTCTACTCCTGCTACCTCCTCTGGTTCTGCCTCTTTCTCGGTTGCTGGCCATTGTAGGACCAACAAGGGAATACTCATATGATCCTTGGTTTCCAAGGTGGAACCTAGGTGTGCTAGCGCATCGGCTTGGAAGTTTTGCTCCCTAGGGATATGAGTAAGTTTGCAGTTTTTAAATTGATCAAGCAGACGTTTAGTCACTGATAAGTAGATCATACTCGGATCCTTAGCTTGGTAGTCTCCTTGGACTTGGCTGATGATGAGCTGTGAGTCGCTGAAGACCTGGATGTCTTCCACTCCCATTTGTCTGCTTTAAAGTTGCAACCCACGGCCTTTGAAGCTGACTCTCCTGTGGGGGAAGTTAGGACTAATCCTACTCCTGCACCTCTCACGTTGCTGGAACCATCGACGTGTAATGTCCATTGGCCTTTCTCCACCTATTTTTCATGGAACATAGCTTCTTGATCCAAGCCTGGAAGAATGGAGGGAGAGAACTCAGCCACGAAGTCGGCCAGGACCTGTGACTTGATGGCGGTAGCTGGGCGAAAAACTACATCATACTCCCCCAATTCTATGGCCCATTTTGCCAATCGTCCAGACACCTCGGGCTTGTGAAGGACCACTTTGATAGGGAACGAAGTGACAACCACGACCTGATGAGCCTGGAAATGAGGGCGTAATTTCCGAGCTGCCACAACCAGGGCGAAGGCTAGCTTCTCTAGATGGCTGTAGCGGGTCTCTGCGTCTAGAATGGACTTGCTCACGTAATATATTGGGTGCTGTCTCCTCTCTTACGAGGACCGTGCTAACCGCATGCTCTGATACGGCTAGGTAGAACAATAAGACCTCTTCTTCCAGGGGTTTGGATAAGAGTGGTAGAGTAGTGAGATAGGCCTTGAGGTCAGATAGTGAAATCTCGCACTTCTCTGTCCATTTGAAGTCATTGAGGTTCTTTAATGTTTCAAAGAAGGCATGAGACTTGTCGGAGAGCCTGGAGATGAATCTGGTGAGGGTTGCCATTCTTCCTGTCAGTTTTTGAACCTCCTTGACGTTTCGAGGGGAAGGTATCGCCTGGATGGCCCTTATCTGTTCTGGGTTTGCTTCTATGCCCCTGTGAGTGACTATATACCCCCAAGAATTTCCCGGAGCTTACTCCGAACAAGCATTTGGAAGGGTTGAGCTTCATATTGTACCTTCTAAGGGTGGCGAACGCCTGTGGAAGGTGCGAGATATGATCTTCGGAGTCCAAAGACTTTAGCAACATGTCGCCGATATATACTTCCATGGTATGGCCTATCTGACCAGCAAACATCATGTTGACGAGCCTTTGATAGGTGGATCCACCATTTTTTAGCCCAAAAGGCATAACTTTGTAGCAATAGATGCCCCTGGAGGTCATAAAAGATATCTTCTCCTGGTCCTCTAGATGCATCAAGATTTGTTTGTACCCGGAGAAGGCATCCATGAAGCTCATTAGCTGATGTCCGGCAGTGGCATCAACCAGCTTATCTATATGAGGCAAAGGGAAGGGATCCTTTGTACATGACTTGTTAAGGTCCGTAAAATTGATGCAAACTCTCCACTTTCCATTCTTCTTCCTTACGACTACTACATTAGCAAGCCCGTCGGGATATTGTACCTCTCTTATGAATCTTGCGTCGAGCAGGTTCTTGACTTCCTTGTTAATGATCTCGTCCCTTTCGGAAGCAAATTTCCTCCTTTTCTGTCTGAATGGGGGATGCTTTGGATCTAGTTGAAACTTGTGCATGATGATGTTGGGGTCGATCCCGGGCATATCCTCATGGGACCAAGCGAAGCAATCAGAGTTAGACCTTAGAAAGTCAACCAGTCTCCGTCTTAGGTCTTTCGGAAGCTTAGAGCCTATCTTGAGGTTCCGCTCCGAATTCCCTTCCACCAGGGGGACCTCATCCATCCCTTCAACCTCATGTTCTTCGGTATGAGGATTTAGAGGTTCCTTTTGTAATTGCTAAAAGACATGGGTCTTTCCCTTCAAGGTGGTCTGATAGAAGGACCTAGAATTTTCCTGGTCCCCCTTGATAGCCTTTACGCCCCAGGGAGTCGGGAACTTTACCAATTGATGGAGGATCAAAGGTACGGCTCCCATATCGTGGATCCAAGGCCTTCCCAATATCACGTTGTAGGATGAAGGGCAGTCGACGATTAGGAACTTAGTGGTTTGGTTTATTCCCTCAGCGTAGACTGGGAGAAGGACCTATCCTTCGGTTTGTTTCACTTCTCCACTGTATCCCACGAGTGGGGTCACTTCTCTTGTCAGCGTCTTGGGGCCAACCCTAGATCAGTGTAGGTGAAAGATGATGTTGTTGGAACTTCTGTTATCCACCAATATCCGCTTGACCAAACTGGCTATGACCAGCGAAATGACGAGGGCATCGTGATGAGGAGCTAGGACCCTTTCTTACTCCTTCTCGGTGAAGCTAGTCTCGTTTGTTCCAAGAAGTAGGCGTTTAGGAACCTCGGTCTCTTGACCACTCCTGGTATTGTGGGTACTTCTTTTGCCTGCGGTGCTGCTGATCCCGCTTACTTCGGATCCTCTGGAGATGACATGGATCACTCGATCTTGCTGCGGGGGCAATGCAGGAACAGCTTCGTTAGGAAAGTAGGGGCCTTCCTTGTTCTAGAGGTTCCTGGCTTTATCCGAGAAGAATTCCCTTAGATAACCTTTCTTGAGAAGTTCAGAAACCTCTATCCTTAGGGCTATACAATCTTCAGTGGTGTGGCCGTGATCGTTGTGGAACTCGCACCACCTTTTGAGGTTTTGATTAGCATCGGGGGACCTCATCTTAGGGGGACATTTAACCTGTGGACCTATTTGCCTCAGAACTCTGATGAGCTCCGGTTTGGATATTGCGAGATGAGAAATACTGGGCCAAGTAGACACCATCATTCCCTCGGATCGGGGTAGAGGGCGGTTCTGATACCTGCCCCTGCTCGAATTGCTAGGTTCTTTGGAAGGTCGAGAGCGGATGCCTCATCGCGATCGTCCCTTGGAGGTCTGAAGGACTTTTGATCGTATTTGGAGGAAGCCTTGGCCCTGCTCGCGACGTCTTCTTCCCATCTCTCTTTAGCCCAGGCGCGGGATAACATGTCCGCCATCCCCCCACACCTATACTTCGTTAGCTCTTTGTAGAGATCTCCTTCTGGAAGCAGACCCTTCTTGAAAGCTGAGACGGCCGTGTCGGCATTGCACTCGGGAATGGAGACCTTCTCCTGGTTAAAGCGAGCTATGTAGGAACGTAAGGACTCATTCTTGTATTTTTGGACCTCGTAGAGGTCATCTGATCTCTTTTCCAGGTGACGACTGCTGGCGAATTGTTCCACGAATTTGTCACCGAGGGCGGCGAAGGATGTGATGGATCCCGTGGGGAGATTGATGTACCACTGGAGGGCAGGACCGGTCAAGGTTGACCCAAATCCTTTGCGCATGATAGTTTCCCTTGCTTATTTGGGGATAGCAACGGCTATCATACGCTGCTTGTACTGGGCGACATGGTTGTCGGGATCTCCAGTTCCTTCATACATCTTAATGCTCAGGAAAGAGAACTTGTGAGGCATCTCGACTGAAGCAATCTCCTTCACGAAAGGTGTGTCGGAGTAAGACCTAGGGTTGCTTCTCCGGATAGGGGGAGCTACTCCGGGGAGCCTTTCCACCATAGATTGGATGGTGCCGAATCTCTTGGAGACCACCTTCACTAGGTATGCGGTTAGAGCTGGATCTGAGATATCACGATTATTAGGTGAGTATTCCTCGTCTTCCGTGTCGGAATCATCGTTCCCTTCTTCCAGGGTTGTATCTCGGGAAGCCTCTCGGTTATCGGATCCATTGTTTAAGATGTTTGGCTGCTGAGGTCGTTGTCGCGAGGGGTGCTTAGTGAAGCCATAGGTCGGACTCTGGCTCTGAACCACTTCCGTTTGTTCCCAACTTCCCCGAGGGATTGATTCTCTCGTCGGAGAGCAAGGTTTTTGGCTTCCATAGCGTCTAGCTTCTCGACGCTCTGATGAAGTTGTTTGCAGTGTTCTCCAAGTTGGTCTTTTAGGTTTTGAACTTCTTGGACAGGTTCTAGACCTACAGGCGCAGTTTCCTGAGCCTTGTGAAGGTCAGTGGTTTGGCTTTGAAGAGTTTCAGGCCGGCTGAGGAGCTCTTGCTCCTTCGGGATTGGTTCAGCTTGATTGGAATCGTCTTCCACTGTCATCGTCACGTAGTTAAGTTACTCCCCTCTTTTTAACGCCAAACTGTTATGGTATTTTTATGTAGGGTCGTTTAAGTATTACGGAACTCAGGAAGATTTATGTATTTGTATGTACTTAGAAGAGAAATCGAGGCAAACAGAGATGTTTATTGAGTATCTGTGAGCGTTTACAACGTTGGGTGTATGAACCCTTAGTTTCTTAGCCCAAACTCTAATCTCTCCGCCTCTAAATGTCGATCCCTTGTTCTAGGGTTTGGGCTTCCCTTTTACAGTTGATGTATGTCGGCTGAAGTAGGGTGAACTCCCTAATATCAGTGGATATAGAAGTTTTCCCGTGATTGGAAAAATTCCATATTGTTGTGGAGGGTCGGACCCTGGTTCTTTCCGGTAGGATCTGGACCCTGGAACCTTCTAGCAGGGACTGGACCCTGGGTCCTTCTTAGGAGAAAGGTCTGGAAATCAAGGGCCCTTTCAGAGGCTGGAGAAATCTTTAGCCTTGAATATTTTTCCCCAACATGGAATGCTATCAAATCTTGGCACATAAGCTGACAGGGTCAAGGAGGGCACAAATACAAACCCTAATGGCATAGGTTGATAGAATAGAGATGGAAGATTCATATACAATTGATAACTTCGTGGGAAAACTGTTAGAAATAGCAACTAAATCAGTTGTACTTGGAGAAAATACAAAGTTTCTTGATGAAGTTAGCTCCTTTTCTATCCTTGAAATTATACAAATGCCAAACTGGGTTTTCCAAACAAGGTTTTTGATACGGTTTGGACACATCACTTATACAAAGCCTCTTGACGAAGTTAGATCCATTTCTATCCTATTTCCTAATTTAAAACTCAGTCTTTGTTTTATAATTTCAAGGGGGCCTTAGTCATAATGGCTTTGTGTGTTTCCAAGAATTTATAGATGTACAGTCTTCTTTTCTATATATTAAGGACAAAGTTCCTTATTAAAACATTAAACTCGTTTCTATTAAAAACATTCTCAGAATCTTGTTTGATCAAGCTTGTCCTAAGTGTATTTCAGATCTTTGATCCTTACATTGCAAGCACATCTGATAATCTGAGAGCCTATTCAACAACTCTTTATCATCACAATCGTTAGAGAGCATTGAGGGACTTGATCATCTCATCTAGGATCATATCAGAAGCTGACCATCTAACCAGTCCAAGAGTCGACATTCAGAGTGAACCATCAGTTGACGGATATCATCTGTCGTCGATCGACAGCAAAGCACGCAAAGGACCAGATATTTATGTTCTCTGCCATTGTTCAAAGTAACACAGTCTTTCATAATTTCTTAATTTTCAAAGCTAAGATATTTAGGGTATTTAGTAGTGTGGAGAGAATATCCAAAGTTCCTTCAAAGCTTTGCATTGAAAATCCAGTTTTGCTTACTTTATTCTATCTATGCAATTTATTATGTTTCCATGTTTTACTTTGCTATGTCAGAGTAATTCACCTGTTAGATTTAAAGTTCAGTAAGGTTATCAGGGATTAGTCAAAAATATAGAATTGCTAAGATGACATATATCCTTCAAGGAATTTGATATACCTTGGATTTGACCTATTTTCATCCATGGCATATTTATATTTTACTATCTATACACTATATATTCTACTCTATTAGGTATTTTTTCAGGTTCATGAGTATCTTGGAGCTAACGATGATGGAATCGAGGTGGCTATTAGAGGTCAATACAAAGAGGACGTAATCGAGCGATGCACATCCAGTGACATCGATCGATGCAGAAGAAACACCTTGACGAGTGAAGATTACTATTGATCGATGTACACATTGTTCCATTGATATACCATGATTTTGACCCACTTTTACTCATGGTATTTATATGATTTTACTAT
>OVBX01002702.1:0-19234 GCA_900406325.1 Erucastrum elatum | reverse complement strand
ATATACAATTAGCTAAACTCGTGCACTCACCAGCTGCAAAATATTCAGTTTCTGAACTGAAACGTAATTGCCGAAACAATACTAGAAAAATCCTTCTGTTTTTGTCCAACCATCAATTACATTAAATTAACCTCTTTGAGAGTTAAACGATACAATTGGAGGGAAACTCAACTGGAAAGAAACTAATGAAGCAAAAAATAGATGTGTTAAAGGGTGAAGCTACTCGTAAGAACGTTTCACTTCACTCTCTAAAACTGATATTTCTAGTAATCATTTACAAAAAAAAAAATCTCTATTACTCGGTTAGAGACTATGTAAGTTTCTAAAATTAAAAAAAAAATTAATATTATAATTACTTATTTATGTTTTATTTTCTTAAAACCAGTTAAATTATTTATTTTCCCTCAGTCAAATGATATTTATCCTTTAAGTATTTTAACAATCTTGCTAAGTTCATATAACGAGCTTTGCATACAAACTCTGTCTTTCGAGTTGATTCTTCCTCATTCGTGATCATCTCCGTGTTGTTTATCCGTTATATAGCTTATTTTGGTAAAAAAAACAATTTGTAAGAAAAAGTTAGTTGAGAATTTTTGTTCTTTCTCTTTTGTAACGTACTGTTTTTTTTTGTTAAAGATTCATATCTAACTTCTGAATAGGAGGTACAATCTACAAATAGACTTTTTCCTGAATATTTTACAATGGACCGAAAATAATAATTCATATCCATGTAAAATGACCAAGAAAATGTGACTTAATTTCGCATGATAGGTAGATCAAACTTGAAATGTAGTAACATCCCAAACTCTTTCCCTTACCACTTGACCATAAGCTTTCGGTCGAATATACTATTATTTATTTTTTATTTTAATGACTTTTTTCATTTTAATGCTGAGAACTCCTTAAAAATTGTCGATGGAGGTTTTCAAAGGATAAATATAACATATTTGAGTCTTAATAGCTATGAAGAAAATATATAACAACAGCATCTCTTTAGGGCTTCGAATAGTAACTTCAATTTGAGCGGTGAGGGACAAATAGTTCAATCGCGGTGCGGTTTTTACAGTTATAAAAATGTATAGATATATGGTTACGTAGACATTTTTGTTACTATTAACTGCTGTACGGGGCAGTGCGGAACGAAACATTCAGAGCTTAAAGAGATTTTGAATTTTAGCTCTGAACTTCTTACAATAAAAAAAACAATATTCATGTGATTTTTTGAACTAAACAAACAAACAATTAATTCGCTTAAATTCACAAATATTCTTACTCTTCATGAAGTGACATGACATGACCCATTCATTGCGGCATAATTAGGCCGTGAAAGCCTAATATCGAATAATTTCGTAATAGTTACAACTTTCTTCTTCTTCTTTATCTTTCTCACCGTCGTCCAGTCTCATATGCCGCCGAGTCGCCTCGTCCCTGTCCTTTCTACTTGTACCAGCTTCGACAGGTTTTCCTCGTCGGTTTTACTGTTTCAGTCTTAGATTCTCCTTCGATCATCCATTCGAATATGAGAATGTTCTTGATCTGCTCATCTGAAACGAGTCAAATCAACTTATACAATAGCTCTATATTCTACAAATCCACAGTGATCTTTACCGTTTCTTAAGCTTTGGATTCAGCAAGAAGCACTTAACTATGGACTTGATCACTATTTAATCATTATTAATAGGGATGTTAATAGGGGTTTTAGTCTGTTAGGTTAGCTCAGCCCGCGTCAATTTTTTAGCTGGGTTAAAATAGGGCCACCTAAAATAACATTCGGGTTAACACTAAAGCCCTATAACGACGTCGTTTTTCATTTTTCTTTTCACCATCTCAGAAACTAGAAACTACTTACGAACACACATGATCGATGCGTAGAAGTTGGAAAACGGATTGATAGAAACGATATGAAATAACAAAACGTTAAGAAAAGAAACGGAAGATAAGACAAAATAAAAATGGAGACGAGATATGATCTTTTTTCTTAACTCTAAATATTCGCTCCTAATGAGACGGAAAAGAGCGAAATACTGAGTCACATGATACAACCATAGAAGACGAAATCACACTTCACTTGTGACCGTCTCTACAAACTATAGACTCTACGAAACACTCTCTACTTATGCTGTGAGATTTATTGGTTTATTTGCGAACGAAAAAAGTGAGAAATGAGAAGAGAGTCGAGGAGGAGCTACTTCTCGTAACTGTTGCACAAGGTGCGCTCGTTAGTGGGATTTAGCAAAGATCTCGGAAAAAAATAAGTTATAAACTTATTCCCCAAGCCTCGCTCACTCTCTCTTACCGTCTTTTCTTTTGACGAGAGAATAACATGCGTGACGTTTTTAAATTTGTTAAACAAATTGTTTGTCGCTTTAAAACAAAATACATGTTGTTTTAGAGATTTAAATGGGCAAAAAATTGAGCTGGTCCAAAAACATTGTATTAAACTAGAGTCCTCCACCAAAACCCAAAACTTTGAACCCTGATAATGCATGGTTTTATATATACAGCTCATTTCCTTCCTCTTCTTCTCACAGATGTGGAACTTGTTCCCTTGCATCATTCATTTATTTGACAAATATTTGGGCTTCACACAGTAAGCCCAATGTCATTTGCATTCACATTTTCAAGAAAGCCCAATTGCCTTTTATTGATCCAACACGATTTCGAAGAGCTTCATCCGGGTTGTAACCTTGCTGTCTCGACTTGCGTTTGTTGTGGTCCGGTCGAGCTTCT
This sequence comes from Erucastrum elatum, assembly GCA_900406325.1. Taxonomy (NCBI): domain Eukaryota; kingdom Viridiplantae; phylum Streptophyta; class Magnoliopsida; order Brassicales; family Brassicaceae; genus Erucastrum; species Erucastrum elatum. The sequence goes on along the minus strand of OVBX01002702.1, from coordinate 16,504 downwards.
TGATCGTGATCTCGTACGTCCTCATCAAGCTCTGCTGCTCCTGGATCGATTTCGAAGAGCTTCTCCAACCAATAAACACTCTGTGAGGTACGTTCTTCTAGTTTTGTTCTGGGTTTGTTGAAATCGATCTCTAGAGTTTGTGGGTTTGTTTAAAAATCTGAGCTTGTGTCGTCCTGTATAGCGTTCTGATGCTTTAGGCTGTAGCTTGTGTCGCTTATTAGTTCTTTTGTTTCTGATGCCTTAGAGAGAGTTCACTGAGTTTTCTCGCAAATGTGTGAACGTTTCTGTGATTGGTGATGTTGCAGTTAGACTATATTGTATTTGGAATATAAGAAGATTCTTTTGTTTCTTTTGTTCCAGCATCGCTTTTGTTTACCTTTACTATCTAGATTTCTGATGTATCTGTTAGGAAGTTGTGTATTGGAGATCTCTAGTAACATAACAGGGAAGTTCTGTGAGACTGTGTTCATTGTGAAACTGTCTTTTAGTTCTTTTGTTTCTGATGTTTGAGAGTTCACAGATTTGCTTATTTGATGTTGTTTGTTTGCTTGTGTGATGCTTGTTTGACTGCTTTACATGACTACCATTAATAATTTATTAATCACCATCTCTTCTGCGGAGTATTTTGTATTGATTCTCGACATAATTCGTGTTGTCAGATGGCATGGCTTGTGGTTGCTCTCTCTCTGATTGTTATCTGGATCGCTTCTATATTCAAAGCTTTCTTTGGAGCGACATCTAGTTCCAAAGCCTCGGTTCTTGATGATGGCAAGTAGCTTACTTTCTTCCCTTTAGTGATTACCTTTATGCAGAACTTTGATAATATCTCATTGTCTTTGACCTCAGGTAACAAGAAGAATGTGCTGTTCGTCATTGCACATCCTGATGATGAGTCAATGTAAGAATTGAGAATTTATCTATCTCTCTGGCCGTTGTTGGAATGGAATCAGTGAAATGTTTTCAAGATTGTTTCTATTTGTTTGTTTGTGTTGTACTGAGAGATTACGCTTTTATGTTGTCTACAGGTTCTTTTCTCCGACGATAAACTACTTAGCTTCCAATGGCTACAACCTTCACATGTTATGCTTCTCCACTGGTACCTTTTTTGATTGGATTGCATTACTTTCCTTTTCAAAAGGCTTTAGAACAACCATAAGTCCTTTTGTGCCACAACATAATAGCGTAGTTATCCAAAGAGTTACATTGATGGAACCTGAGGAGTTTATTGTTTAGTTGAGTAAAAGCAAGGGGTGCTACTGAAATGCGGTTTGGATTTCATTTTGGATTCCAGGCAACGCCGATGGTAAGGGAAGCATTAGGAAAGATGAGTTGCATCAGGCTTGTGCAGTGCTCAGGGTAAAACAAATTAGTTAAAGAAGGGATCTATGATAGTTTTACTTGTTACTGCAGTGAAGGTGGTTGCTAATATATACATCGAACGTGATGCAGGTTCCTCTTCAACAGTTAAAAGTCCTGGACCATCCAGATTTACAGGTTAGTGCTATTAATATTGTCTCAGAACATGTGTATTTTCTCATTCACCATATCGTTTGATGACACTGAGTATAATTTATTCTCTCTCAGGATGGTTTTGGGCAAGTATGGAGCCATGATTTGTTAGCAAAATTCATCGATGAAGAAGTCACTATTCACGATATTCACACGGTATGACTTGGTTCCTGAATCATAGTTAAAGAGACTCATCAAGATACACTTGAAATATTTTCCATCTGATTATTCATTCACTGCTTTCAGATCATAACATTCGATAACTATGGTGTTTCCGGTCATTGCAATCACCGTGATGTGCACCATGGAGTATTGTACGTTAAGATCTAGTCTAATCCACGAGTCTTTGAAACCGCAAAATCCTTCCTCATTACTGTGTTGTACATGCAGAAAGTTCTTGCAGACAAATTCGGAAAGAAATATCAAAGCTTGGGAACTCGCAAGTCTTAATTTCTTTCGCAAGTACTCTGGACCTATCGACATTTGGCTGTCAATTTTATCCTCCAAAAAACATCCGAGCAAGGCAATCATCGTAAACGAGCAGCCCTGGAAAAGCTATGAAGCAATGACACAACATTTAAGCCAATGGGTTTGGTATGTCTCCTTACCTTGTATGAGCTACGTTCTTATCTCTGACCATGAATGATTATGAAGTTATGATAAAACTCATGCATTCATTTGAAAACGAAAGCTTTGTTGTTGCTGTTGTGACTCTGCAGGTTCCGGAAGCTTTTTGTTTCGTTTTCAAGCTATACATACGCGAATACACTTGATAAGATCAACCCTTAACCGGCTCACACTGGCTGAGTGCCATACAGCAAACAAGCTCTTGTTTTTTTTTGAAAGAAAGCAAACAAACAAGCTCTTGACGAGGCAAATGCGAAACAGTTTTGAACAAAAGATGTAGCTTTTAATGTTGTTTTGCCTTTTTTTTTGGCATCACTTATAAAATGCGAAACAATACATTTTTGAGTATGCGAACACAACCACAACCTTATTTTTTCTTTCATTCAGAATATAAAACAATGTACATATAATTTATTCGGGGGTAATATAATTTTCGCAGAAGAAAACAAATTCATGTAAGAGTTACAATGCAAAAATAACCTGAGATGTAGTTCATCATCTGCAACAACTCTACTATTCAACAAAAATCATCTTAGCTCAACATTCAGCTTCCTCTGCACCTCATCACGCACCTTGCTCTGCATTTGGAAAAAAAATCACCATTTTAACACTGACAAGCAATTAGCCAAATGCAACCTTCATAATTACGAATCGTCTTATGGTTACACGGAGTGTCATTTAGCTATAACACGTTTCGAGTCATTAACAAGTTTGAATGTAGTTATTAATCTGGATCAGTGATGAAAGGAGAAGCAATAATGATTACCTGCAGATCATTGACCTCCTCGTCTGTAAGAGAACGCTCCATGGAGCGGAACACAATTCTGTAACAGTGACTCGTCATCCCTTTCTTATTGGTGAAACTGTCTATCAACTTCACCTGTGAATCAAATTTGTAAAACGCTATAAACAATCATTCCAAAGAACATGATGATAATACAAGTAAATGTTAGAAACCAAATATCAATCCAAAGATTAGTTATGTACCTCTTCAACAAGATCCCCAGCAATTCCTCTCACAACTTCGCAAAAGTTATTCTCTGTGAATGATTCACTGATCCAGAAACTAATGTCCTTGTAACAAGGAGGATACTGCAGAACAGTATTTTGTTTACATAGGAATCTGTGACTGATATTCATTGGACATGAAGATGGAAAAAATCGTTTTACCTTTGAGAATGGCTTGAATTTGACTCCAAGCTCTCCTTTTCCAAACTGCACATAACATCAAAAGACACTGGAATGAATAACTCAAATATTTGAGAGAAGAAACTTCATCATCCAGTTTTGTAAGTTGTCAGCCAAGTAATCACCTGGGAGGTAAACCGCTCATCGTCTGACCAGAAAAGTCTAATATCAGGGATGTCAAACAAAACCATAGCAAGTCGCTCCAATCCAAGTCCAAAGGCCCAAGCAACATTGTTTTCTAATCCACTCTGCTTCAAAATTCTCTGTTCTGTCACCCCACAGCCCAAAACTTCTAACCAGTCTTCCTGAATTAATAACCAGATAAAGCTAGTTAGCTTGCTAAGGTTGGTCGCCAAAACTCAAAAACAAAAGTATGTCTCTATAACGCAGAGGAAGTATGCTTATGCGAAATATGCAAGATGGGGAAAGCCTACCTTAAAATATATCTCAAGCTCGAAAGACGGCTCAGTAAATGGAAAATACGTATCAACCCATCTCATCTCCACAGCACCTGGCAGCCAAAGAAAGCTTAGCTTAAATCAGAGAGTAACATATTAATCACAAGCTTGTTCTATGTTAAATCGTTGCACCAAAATATATGCATCTCCATTATAAAGTTGATGCTATAATCATCCTATAAAACTCCCAAAGAAGTACTGCGAACTATCTGAAGATTACTTCTGTTGAATGGATCTTAGCTTACCAAACAAGTGACGTGCTAACCCCTCTAGACATTTCTTCAAATCCTCAGCAGCGTATAACGTGGAATCCTTGCCAGACGCGTTCCAGTCCTCAGGAGAAAAGACACAAAAGCCTTCCATCTGTATTAGATTCAAAAGAAAAACATAAACATCAAGTACAAGAAACACATGAATAGAAACAAAAAAACACAGGGACCTCATAGAACACCTGATGGAAAACCGGATAATGAGTAGAGTCGATAGAATCTCTGCGGTAAACATCTCCAGTGACAAGGAAACGTCTATGACCTTCCCTCAACAGCTCAGCTTGGTGAGCACTTGTATGGCATCTCAAAACAGTTTGGGAATCTACATAGTAGGTGTCGTTGAGGCTTCTGCTTACATGATCCGCAGGGACTAGCACATCATCAAAGTTCTGTCACCAAAGGAGACACAGTTATTATTGACAGAACTAGAGCAGATACAAACGAAAGGTCAAGCTAAGATCTCATTTGCGATTATATAACTAAAGCCCTATTCATGATCTCATCACGTCTCACACAAGCTTCCACAATATTCAGCATGTTCCTTCCTCTAACAATTATAGTCTCCAACAGAAAACACTCTTAGGTGAAACAGAGGCTCTCCTATCAGGTAAAGATGCAAGCTTTGAGAGTAAAAGGGGGAAGTACACTCACTTGCTTTGTGGTAACAATTGGTGAAAGGTCTTCGAAAGTCTCAAACTTTTTCTCGTAGTTGGACTCAAAGTAGTTGTAAATAGCATTCTTTATGATCCCAATAGGATGCTTGTCCCTTCTGTGCAGCTGCATTCCAAGTTTGGAGAAGATGGAGTCTGGCACATTGTTTGTAGGATCATCATCTCTCACCACATCTGCCAAAAAACAAAAGGTTTAACATTGAAGCTAAGGAGCTTCCACTAATTCAAACTCAATCTGTAATTAAATCAGAAGCAGGAACCGTTTCTAGCGATTGTGACGCCGCCGATATCAACGGCGGAGACGATGGGGAAGCGGCGCTTCTTCGTTTTGGGGAGAGGTGGGGAGTATACAGCGTTGGAGGAGGAGAACGAGGATGCGAAAGAGAAGCGTTTGAGTCCGTTGCTGGAGAGAAGAGCGACGGAAGCTCGGGTGAAGAGAGTGGAGTGAACTGAGAATATGGTCATGGCGTATCGAGCTCCGAGATGAGTTAAACACGAAATTTATCGAGAAACACCGTCGATAAAGAGGGGAGGAGACAAGTCTCCGATAACTAGAGTCGCGGTGGCGAGTGGCGGCTGCGAAGGAGAAGAAGCAAATCGTCGATTAGTGGGAGAGAGGACGTGTAAAATGGATTGGATTCGGTTAAATTACTATTATACCCCTTCTGTAAATTACACTTTTAAATTGCAAAATGAACCCTTAAGCTTTTGGAAAGCACGGATTGAACCGTAAGTTTAATTCAAGACCCTAATTAATATTTGAAAATCAGACAAAAAAAAGATAGGACAAAAACATTAATCAGAGAACTTGCCGCGCTATAAATTTTGGGATTTTAATAGAACTCTATAAATTTCGAAAATTCGAATCCTGGTTCGGGTCTTCTTGGCGGGTGGGGTCAAATTCCGGGTCACTAAGGCAACGAGTATTGCTGGGCTATTTTGCAAGTGAAGGGTCTCTTGCGCTAAAAATGGGAGGGAAAGAGAGAATGGCGTCCACAAGAATGGCGAAATCGAAGGGGACTTTCTGTATCACTCTCTTCAGAAATCTATCATAGAAAAAAGAGAAAAAAAAATTCATTTTTTTCAAACTTTTGCGTTTGAATCCAGAAGAACAAGCGATCATTCGTCTTCTGGAAAGGTCTTATAGCTTCTTCGATCGAAATTGCTCAAGAGGGAGCTAGCTACATTCATAGGTATTACTCTCATGGGCTTTTTTAGCTACGTTAGATTTATGATTTATCATGGCTATGTAGTTAGAATGCGAGAATGGTGTTCAATCCTTGGTGTTTATGGTGAAAGAGATTTTGTGAGAAGCCATTTATCACAAAGAATGATTTGTTTTTTTTTTTCCTGAAATGGTAGGGTTCATACGGGATGGCTGAAAACATAATGGTGGATTCTCATGTATGGGTGGAAGACCCGGAAGTGGCGTGGATTGATGGAGTTGTTGTTGATATTAAGGGTGACCAAGCCACTGTTAAAACCAATGATGATCGAGAGGTACACAAAAAAACACTTTCTTTTCTATTTCTTAGTTTATAATTCATCCCTTAGTGATGATCTTCAAGGGAATTGTCATGTTAGAGTAATGGTCATAGGCTTATAATGGCAAATATTACTACTCTGCTTTGTAAATCTCAGTTTCTTGTAGCTTATATTGCTTCCAGTTGTTTACAATTCATTACTTGGTGTTCTTCATGGACAGTTGTTTTGCAGTCCCTTCTCATGGGAATATATGGCAAATATTACTCTTCTTTATAAATCTTAGTTTCTTTTCTGGAGATTTAAAGATATGGATCTGATGCACTTGACCATCTATCTTCATGAATACATTCTTTAACATGGTTTCATCTTTGTTCTTGTTATACTATCTGTTTTCACAAATATGCTAAAAGTGCTAGTATTGCTTTTAGTCGTTTGATACAAAAACCTCTATGCTTTAGTTCGGTTTTAATGCAATTTCTGGATCTTGCTGGTGCTATTTTGCTTTTCATACTTCTGATTCCTTTACTGACCAGGTTACTGCTAATTTATCAAAACTCTATATAAAAGACGATGAAGCTCCTTCAGAGGGTGTAGAGGACATGACACGCTTATCTTATCTGCATGAGCCTGCAGTTCTTGAAAACCTGGCTACCAGATATGGGCTGAATGAAATTTATGTAAGGACATATTTCATTTTTGGTCGCGAAGCCAAATATTTTTTCATCCTGTTCCTTGGTAAAAACCGCGGTAATAGGCGAGTCTGTTATAATATCTTGACATCATGACAGACTTATACAGGAAACATTCTTATTGCTGTCAATCCCTTTCAAGGACTCCCTCATCTTTATGATGCTGAGGTTATGGAAAAGTACAAGGAAGCCTCGTTCAAAGAGCTGAGCCCTCATGTTTTTGCAATTGGTGGCATTGCATATAGGTGATTACGAGTCTTTGTTTGTTCATTTCTATTATTGTTTTCTATAGAAGTGTCAAAAGTGTTTTTTGTAATAGTTTGAGAAAATTTGCAACAGGGAAATGATCAATGAGGGCAGAAATAAATGTATATTGGTCAGTGGTGAAAGTGGGTCTGGAAAGACAGAAACGACTAAGGTGCTCATGCGTTACCTTGCATTCTTTGGAGGGCATACTGCAGGTGAAGGAAGGACTGTTGAAAACCAAGTTTTAGAAGTAAGTTGTGTTAATTTATTGAAAATTACAGTCCCCTACACTCGGTAGATGATGTTTTTTAACCTTGCTGCCTACATCAACTTTTAAGGCCATGTGGAAGACTTTTTCCCCTTTACGTGCTTTAGAAAAAAACACTTTTGCTTGTTAGGCATTCTTGAGTATACAGTCTTGGGATATATATTCCTGCAGCGACATCCTTAGATTGGTCCTTGTTTATAGTATGTGATACCGCTTGGGCCTGTTCTCTTGGTTCTGGATCTAATTATTTATGCCTGTTGGACCATGTTACAGTCAAATCCAGTTTTAGAGGCATTTGGAAATGCGAAGACTGTTAAGAACAACAATTCTAGGTAAAGTTATTGAATGCTTTCATTTTTCTCCTTCGTCCACTTTGCTTGTCCTCACTCTTTTACCTGCTGTTAGTGGATGTTAATGCCTTTTCTTGTTGCAGTCGTTTTGGGAAGTTTGTGGAGATTCAGTTTGATGACGTTGGTCGAATATCTGGGGCAGCCATCAGAACCTACCTCTTGGAGAGGTCTCGTGTTTGCCAAGTTTCAGATCCTGAACGTAACTATCACTGCTTTTACCTCCTGTGCGCCGCTCCTCCAGAGGTAGGTCCATCTAAGTTGTCCTTGCCTATAATCGGATGAATATTTGAAGTGATAAAATGATATTAAATTTTCCAGGATGTTGAGAGATTTAAATTGGGAGATCCTAAGTCATTTCGCTATCTTAACCAATCTAGCTGCTACGAACTTGATGGTGTAAATGATGCAGATGAGTATCTTGCCACTAGAAAAGCTATGGATGTAGTTGGAATAAGTGAACAAGAACAGGTTTGCAAATTTTTATTTACAATTTGCCTATCACATGTTGACTGCGATAAAGGAACAGCTTATCTTCTTTTGTTTTCTCAGGATGCAATTTTCAGAGTTGTGGCTGCCATTCTCCATCTTGGAAATATTGAATTTTGCAAAGGAGAAGATGTTGATTCATCATCTCTAAAAGATGAGCAGTCAATGTTTCATCTCCAAATGACGTCAGAATTGCTCATGTATTATATGCCTCTTCTACTTCTCCAACTAAATTCTGGTTCTTGTAATGCATGTACTTACTACTTGTTATTTTAGGTGTGATTCTCATTCCTTAGAAGATGCTTTGTGTAAGCGTATGATGGTCACCCCAGAAGAAGTTATCAAAAGAAGTCTTGATCCTCTTGGCGCTGCCGTTAGTAGGGATGGTTTAGCAAAGACAATATACTCTAGACTCTTTGATTGGTAATTTTCAATGTCAATGTTAAAATATCTATTTTTTCTTTTCACATGCCACTGAGGGGACATCTGCTAAGCCAGGACTCATTATTATTTTCCAGGTTGGTGAACAAAATAAATATCTCTATCGGCCAAGATTCTAACTCTAGGCGCTTGATCGGAGTCCTTGACATTTATGGTTTTGAGAGCTTTAAAGCCAACAGGTGATGGCCGAGAGCATACATGGCTCACTCTACAGGGGTGATTATCTTAATTGTCAAAATACACCAAGTTTCTTCGAACTGAGATATGATAAAAAAAAACACACATTACTTTCTCCAGAACTGTGATCTTAGGAAATGATGTCTTTGTATAAGTTTCCAGGACTTAAAGAGATATTTGTACATCACCTAATAGTCTAACCTCTAGTTCAGTTGTTCACTGACCATTTTATATTGTCCATGCAGTTTTGAGCAATTCTGTATTAATTACACGAATGAAAAGCTGCAACAGCATTTCAACCAGGTATAAGGCCAGTCATAGGTTATGGCTACTGGGTTAGCTCAGATTCTGTTAATCTTAACTCATTAATATTGTACAGCATGTATTCAAAATGGAACAAGGTGAGTATGAGAAAGAAGAAATAGATTGGAGCTATGTGGAGTTTGTAGATAATCAAGAAGTCGTGGATCTGATTGAAAAGGTATTTTTTATCCTTTTATCTGTTTTATGTCTTGATGTGTGCGACTAATTTGGGTAACTCAAACATTTGACAGTAGAAATCCACTTTAGAGAGCATTCTGGCATTATCCAGAGTTCATTATCCTATAGCTCAACCTATGTGATTATTGAAAATGCTTTCACTTCTAGCCTCGAATCTATATTGGATATCTATCCTTGCTAAACCTGAAAGATTTATGAAAGCATTCAAAAGTTCTATCTGTTTTCATATATGCTCACGTGTCTTAATTCATGGAGCGGTCTGTTATATCCATTACTTCGTGCTGCATTTTTGTTTTTCTTCTTTTCTTCTGAAACTCTGATTTCAATCTTTTGCAGAAGCCCGGTGGGATTATTGCTCTTCTAGACGAAGCATGGTATAATAAATATTTCTCAACCTGAAGCTGTACTTTAGTGTTTATAACCTAAAACGTTTATCCTCTCTGCAGCATGCTACCCAAATCAACTCCTGAAACATTTTCTGAGAAGCTGTATCAAACATTCAGGGATCATAAGCGTTTCATAAAACCAAAATTGACTCGATCAGACTTTACACTAGTTCATTATGCAGGGGATGTAAGCTGCATTTCACACTCTGCTGCTTTCAAAATTAAAATAAATTTACTATGATCTTTAAGGTGTCTTTCCATGTTCTTTTTTGCAGGTTCGATACCAGTCCGATCAATTTTTAGACAAAAACAAAGACTATGTTGTTGCCGAGCATCAGGATATGTTAAATGCTTCCAAATGTTCTTTTGTGTCAGGCCTTTTTCCTCCTCTTCCTAAAGAGAGTAGCAAATCTAAGTTTTCCTCCATTGGCGCTCGTTTCAAGGTAACTTTAATAAGCATGGCTGGATGATTGGGACACACATAGGATTTTGTTGAACTTTTGATGCCACACTCACCATCTGTATGGGCTGACATGTTCAAGTAAATGGTGCAGCTACAATTGCAACAGCTGATGGAGACACTGAACCATACGGAACCGCACTACATCAGATGTGTGAAGCCAAACAATTTGTTGCAGCCAACAGTGTTTGACAATGCCAATGTCTTGCATCAGTTACGCTCTGGGGTCAGTGTTTTATTTTAGTTGCTCATAATAACGTGTCTTGAGGTGTTATATGATATTTGTCTAATGCAGGGTGTGCTTGAAGCCATCAGAGTGAAATGCGCTGGATATCCAACTAATAGAACTTTCATCGAATTCTTAAATCGATTTATCATTCTTGCACCGGAGATTCTGAAAGGAGAGTATGTATCAGTTCTACCCATCAAGCTTGAACTTTCTTCTGCTCTTGTCTGCCTTATTCCTCTTGGAGTTTCTTTTGTTCACTACCTTACACTGTAAGCAGGTACGAAGCAGATGTTGCATGCAAGTGGATTTTGGAGAAAAAGGGACTTACAGGTTACCAGGTACGGCTCCTAGGAAGTTCACTAAATTTAGTAGGAATCCCAGTTTTGCATGAGTTGAATGCATCTCGAACTTTCAGTTTAGTAAATTTGAGTTTCTCGGATAGCACATTCCCACAGGTGCGTGTTGATATGATATCTAATTTGCAGATTGGAAAAAGTAAAGTTTTCTTGAGAGCTGGTCAGATGGCTGAGCTAGATGCACACAGAACAAGAGTGCTCGGCGAAGCAGCGAGGATGATTCAAGGGCAAGTTAGAACTCGTCTGACAAGAGAACGATATGTTCTCATGCGGAGGGCGTCAGTTCAAATACAGGCTAATTGGAGAAGTGAGTTATGGCGTGATAGTTTCATTTTGCTTTTATTTTTCCGTTATGTTTTCATTGATATGCCCAGGGAATTAGTAATGCTGATAAAGTCTCTCTTTCATATCTTAGGAAATCTTGCTGGAAACATATGCAAGCACATGAAAAGGGAGGAAGCTGCCATCAAAATTCAGAAAAACTTACGTAGACAGGTTGCAAAGAAAGAGTATGGAATGACCAAATCTTCAGCAGTCACCTTGCAAAGTGGAGTGCGGACAATGGTTGCACGCCATGAATTCCGTTTTAAATTGAAGTCTAAAGCAGCAACTGTGATCCAGGTCCTTTTCTCATGACTCTGTCTCCATACTTAACATGTTCTTGTGGAACCATTGTATCTCAAGAAACAGAAATGACTAATATAAGAAACTTGCAGGCGTACTGGCGTGGTTACAGTGCTATATCTGACTACAAGAAACTGAGAAAAGCTTCTCTTGTTTATCAAAGTAAACTCAGAGGAAGAATTGCCAGAAAACAGCTGGAACAGTCGAATCAGGTATTCTAGAGCTATGCAATATCTTGAGAGAAATAGAACATGGCTCCTCTCATTAGAGGAAGAAGTATTTGGCTTCAACTGATATATAATAATGGGTGTAGGATGACAAAAAGGAAAAGACGGAACATGAAAGGAAGGTGGAACTTTCCAATAGCGTGGAAGAGATGGCCTGTATACTGCAATCAGAGGCAAGGGATGATGCGGAGAATGGAGACGAACAATATCCAAAAATTTTCATCCGAGCAGATAGTGGACTCGATAAGTCATTTGTAATGCCTTCAGATCAAAGTGGTGATGAAGAGATAGAACATGAAAGACAGACAAAACGTTCGATCCTATCAGAAGATGGAACTGAAAATTCCATTGTTCTCGAATCAGAGAAGCCTTACAACAACTTCTCTGTTGTAAGCCACATAACGAATCCTATTCGCGATACAGAGGTTGAGTCCCTCACTGCCGAAGTTGAGATGTTGAAGGTAATGTTTCTATGTCCACCAACATTTTTTAACAGCTTCTAGACATGGCATGCCAGCTATCTCCAGGTTATCATTCTGTTCTGTTTATTATATACTCTTCAGGCCTTGTTGGTAGTTGAGAAACAAAGAGCTGACATTTCCGAAAGAAGATGTGCTGAAGCCAGAGAACTTGGTGAGAAAAGACGCAAAAGATTAGAAGAAACAGAAAGAAGAGTTTACCAACTACAAGACTCTTTGAACAGGTATTATTGATTAGTAATTTTAACAACAACCAGAGATATTCTTAGATGTAACTTCCATTAAAAATAATAGTTGACTGTCTTAGTGAAACACTTGATATATGGTTTTAGGTGTACATTTCCTGATGCTAAGTCTTGTTTAGTGTATTCCAGGTTGTTATATTCTATGTCGGACCAATTCTCACAGCTAAAGTCCATCTTAAGATCTCCTTCTATGTCTTCAACGGTGGCTACAGTGCCAGTTGTACGTGATGATCTTGCTGACAGCTCTGAGAACTCTGAAGCTTCCTCAAGTGATTCTGATTTCACTTTTCCGGCTCCATCTACTTCTTCTGCAGATAATTCAAATCTTCAAGTCATTGTTCAAGATCTATCAACCACAGAAGCCAAAGGTCAGTGGTAAATAGTACTATAATCCCATGTATATGAAAAGAAGTAGGAACGTTAAATAGTTATACAACAAAATGGATTGTTTTCCAAAGTGAAAGCACTTGGTTAGTTTCTTCACTTAGAAGTATAGATGTTTGATCTGTTTTTAGTGTTATACTAGCCTCTAAATCCACCTTAATATAATAAACATTTTACTCAAGGTATACATTGCTAATAGAATGGAATTCTCATTCTCTAGAACAATGATATTGCAGGAACAGAGAACTTTGAAAATGATAAGGAAAGGGGCTTTGAAGATTACTTTTGATGAGGAAGCACTGAATTGATCTCCTCACCAGATATTTTGAAGTGCTGTTAATTTTTTACTTCATTGTTGTGCGAAAAAGGCAAATGTTTTAGTGTTTGCAATTAGTTCAGGTTCTATGCATACAAAAGCTATGTCTGTTTCTTCATCTAATACAATTGCTACGTAAATCTAGAATGATTCGTTTGCTTTCTTATGAGTTTGAAGGACTTTTACAAACCAACGAATACAACAAGACAGTCCGACTTAGTAAATGATAAATTAAGCATGTTCAACAAGCACCAGTGGTCTAGTGGTAGAATAGTACCCTGCCACGGTACAGACCCGGGTTCGATTCCCGGCTGGTGCATGATGCTTTTTGTTCATTTTTTTGGCCTGCCCATTTCATTTGAGCATTTAAGGCAGTTTGGCTAAATTCTACTTTTTCATAATCTCGTTGCTCCAGTTTCTTTAACGTAGTAGCTATTAGACAATGGAGTAGAAAACAGTATAAAATCATATGATGCACTGGGATCATATATAACACTAGAGGCATATCATTCATTACACATGCAGGAGCCAACATATAGATACTGAAAATATCATAAGGTCAATGGATGGAGAGAGTACTCTGGTTTGCCAATTCTAACGAGTAAGATAGTAAATGACTAGAAATAAACCCACAAACGATGCCACGAGTGTCAGCATTCTTCGGCTTGATTTTGTTTCAAACACCTGCAATGATTCAATTCAACAGCTTAGAGACTATACAAATGCAACACATAGTGAACCTAGGGTAAGGGATAGATTTACCGTTTTAAACCGGTCCATGGTTCCTGAGAGAATTCCCCTTGATGAATCCATATCATTACCCTACAACATATTAGAAACGTTGCAAAATGTTCAGTAACAATGGCATCTCTCTGAGCCAAAACGTTAGAAGAAAAGGGTTGGGAAATACCATTCTGTCAAGCATGCGGTTATGAGCATCTACCTCTTCGTTTATATCACCAGAAAGCTGTTCACCAAAAAGAGACAAATCAGATTCGTATAGACTCCAACTGTGAAGCTATGTTAGGGCTTGTAAACTACAACTATGGGGACTTGTCTCAGATGCATTGCAATAGTATGTCACCATTACCTTTATCATGTTTTGTTCCATCTACAAAGATTTGTTCATCGTTCCTGCTAGATGTGATATTATGCTCACAAATTTCATTCACACAGACAGAACACAAGTTGAACATGACAGAACTTATGCTAAGGTTTCTATACTACAACTATGGGCCCTTGTCTCAAATGTATTGCAATAATATGTTACTATTATGTTTAACATGCTTTGTTCCATCCACAAAACTTTGCTTATCATGCTTTGCAAATTTCATTCACACTGACAGAACACAAGTTTGAACATGAATGAGAAGAAATGAGAGAGGCTTACTCGTTTCAAGAGAATGACTCTGTCTTGTAAACCTTCCAAAGCACGGTCATTCTCATGCTCATTGATTTCATGAGAGTAAGAGGAAGCAGCTCTGATTCCTCCCTCTTCAATGCCATCAAAGAGCGCACTTCTTCCACCACGAGGCTCCCTGCAAAACACACACACACAACATCAGACCCTCAGAAACGAAACAGTTACCATCTTCCACACGGATTACAACTCTTGGAGATGGACAAATAAAGCTTATGCAAACACCATGAGTCATCAGCAAGTATTAAGCACGCTATGTGTGTTCTTCAGATCCAGATTTTGAATTATTATAAGCAAATTCTAAGCTATACGAATCGGGAGTGATCTATACAGAGCAACAGTCCCTACTTTAACGACATCTGCTTAAGATTCGACAGATGAACCCTGATCTACTAATTTATACAGCTCGTGAAACCATATACAATAACAAGACTGGCCAGATCATCATTTCCAAAATCGAAAAGAGCTAAAACATTCGAGCTTCGATCTAACCTTCTAGGATTCATCGATCAATCGAATTCTCGAGATGATTCCACACCCAGATATCAATCACCTTCTGCGAATCGAGGAATAAAACGGTTTAAATGTCGCTGTGGTTATTTTCTTCAGCGAATCAACACTCAACAGACAGACGACAAATGTTAAAAACTTCGCGGGGAATAATTGAAACTATGTGGGTCGAATTACAATTATAAGCTTATCATTGGAGCAGACAATAAATTTAGTTATTACCGAAATAGGTCCCGCATATTTCTTTTTGTTTGCGAATCAGATCAGGATGAAAAGATAAATTATACAAACCATGGGGGTCATTTTACAATTATAAAGATTATTATTAGAGCAAACAATAAATTTTGTTATTACCGGAATAGGTCCCGCGTCTTCTCCTCCTTTTTCACGAATCGGATTCTCACCTCTCGAATACAAAAACCCTACT
Organism: Erucastrum elatum; assembly: GCA_900406325.1. Classification (NCBI taxonomy): domain Eukaryota; kingdom Viridiplantae; phylum Streptophyta; class Magnoliopsida; order Brassicales; family Brassicaceae; genus Erucastrum; species Erucastrum elatum. The sequence continues at coordinate 1,076 of OVBX01002702.1, read as the reverse complement.
CCGTCGGAAACCCAGGTTCTTCATCTGCCGACCAATCAGACTTGCGATGGCATCTAACGGATCAGCTTCATCGACGGAAAACGGCAGCGTAACTAACTCGGAGAAGTTTCTCTGCGAGCTACTATTGGACCAGTCACAGCCGATCTCAGAGCGATTCAGAGCTCTCTTCTCTCTTCGCAACTTGAAAGGCCCTGCTCCTCGCAACGCTCTCATCCTCGGTTTGTTTCAGTTCTCTTCTTCTCCGTTTCATTTTGCACGAGAACGAAACCAAAAAGATTGTCACTTTAGATTGAATATGAAAAACAAAACATTATAAAGATTCAAACTTTGACACTTTCCGTACTCCTGCAGCATCAAGAGACTCATCCAACTTGTTGGCACACGAAGCTGCGTTTGCGTTGGGACAGATGCAAGACGCTGAAGCAGTTCCTGCTCTTGAGTCGGTTCTTAACGATATGTCTTTGCATCCTATCGTACGCCATGAGTTGAGTATAGCTGGTGATCCTTTTGCTAGAAGAGTCAATTGTTTCATCTTGTATCTAGTTTATGTTGCTGATGCGATGTTTATGTTTAACATAACAGGCAGCAGAAGCTCTTGGAGCCATTGGTTTAGAGGGTAATGCTGAGATATTGAAGAAAAGCTTGATTTTGGATCCTGCTCAGGAGGTTCGGGAGACGTGTGAGTTAGCTCTCAAAAGGATTGAAGAGTTGACTAGTGTTGTTGATGCGGAGAAGAAGGAGTCAGACACGACAGAGAGATCACCTTTCATGTCTGTTGACCCAGCGGCTCCAGCTGCTGCTTTCTCCTCTGTACAACAACTGAGGTTCTTCTAAGCTTTGAGCAACTCAACAACTTGTAGAAGATTATTATCCAGTTTGTGACAGATCATTGAATTACAGGCAGATTCTTATGGATGAAACAAAAGGCATGTATGAGAGATATGCGGCTCTTTTCGCTCTAAGGAATAATGGTGGAGAGGAAGCTGTATCTGCTATAGTTGAGTCTTTGAGTGCAAATAGTGCTCTTCTACGTCATGAGGTTTGTCAAGTTTTCATGACTTTCAGTTTGGTCACTG
>OVBX01002701.1:0-19239 GCA_900406325.1 Erucastrum elatum | reverse complement strand
CCCAACGGATTTGGCAGGCAACCGTAAGAGAATCTCTGTGGTTAGCTCGCTGGGTAACCAAAAACCTGATGTCAATTGCATTTAGCATGTTTCTTTGCTGGTTTCAAGGTTGATAGATTCAGAAGGTATTTTGCAAACAGTAGTCTTGAAGTCAGCCATGGGCTTGAAGTCTTAGCTCAAAAGTCTCTTATATCTATAGAATACGGAATTATAGGAATGCATGTATTACTGGAACAAATGGGTAGAGAAATTGTCAAGAAACAGTGTATGAAGAATCCTAGAAAGCGACAGTTCTTGAGGGATACCAAAGAGATTTCTGAAGTACTTGATGAAGATGGTGTAAGTTTTTTTCATTATATTTTACATCTGCAATCTTCTATTTCCTTTGTTTTTAAAGCTAGATTTTTTTTCTCTCTGAATTATTTATTGTAGGCTACTGGAAATGTTCTAGGCATAAAGTTGTATACAAGGAGTACAGGCGAGAAAATCCAAATAAATAAAAATGCTTTCCAAGGGATGAATAATCTCCAGTTTCTATACTTTGACTCTAATACCTTATGCATACCCGAGGGGGTCCTCGACTTTCTTCCCGACAAACTCATATTGCTATATTGGCAAAACTGTACACTGAGAGTTTGGCCTTCCAAGTTCTCTGGCAAGTTTCTTGTCGAAGTAATCATGCACCATAGCAAATTCGAGATGCTTTGGGAGGGAATTAAAGTAAAAAAAAATACCTCGCTTCTTTATTTTTCTATTGTATTGCGCGATTAGTCATTTCTCTAAAACTCATTTTTTCTTTTATGTTTTTCTTTTTTTTTATATAGCTTCTCCAATGCCTCAAGAGGTTGGATTTGAGTTACTCCCGGAATCTGAAAAAGATTCCAGATCTCACAAAAGCAACGAGTCTCGAGGAACTATGTCTCCATGACTGCGAAAGTTTGTTAGAGCTCACAAATTCTATTGGCAATGCCACTGAGCTTTATCTATTGAATATATCAGGGTGTAAAAATATCAAAGACTTCCCAAATGTTTCTGACAGCATCGTAGAGTTGAGGTTGTGCGAAACAGGGATAGAGGAGGTTCCTCCATTCATTGAGAAGCTACTTCGTCTGCGTAAACTTACTATGTGTGGATGCAAGAAGCTGGAAACTATATCGCCAAACATTTCTAAGTTGGAGAACCTTGAGTTTCTTAGTCTGCGTTACGGCTATCGATGTAATGATCTATGTAATGATGAAGAGAAAGATGATGAAAAAGTACTACTATATGAACATGCGTATGACTTCTTCAATTACTGCTTATTTGAAGCAATAATCGAGTGGGGGCGTGACTTTAAGCGCGGTTTGAGATTACGATCAGACATCTCCATTTTGCCAATATGTCTGCCCGAGAAGGCTTTTACATCTCCTATATCATTACGTCTCCGCTGTAAGGATATCCAGACTATTCCTGATTGCATCAGACGTCTCTCGAGACTAATTAAGCTTGACGTCAAAGACTGCAGAGGGCTCTTAGCACTTCCACCGCTTCCAGATTCCCTTGTATCTATAGATGCACAAGGTTGTGAATATTTGGAGAGAATAGACTCCTCTTTTCAAAATCCAAATATTTGCCTAAACTTTGCTAACTGCCTAAGACTGAAACAAAAAGCGAGAAAGCTCATCCAGACATCATCTTGCAAATATGCGGTCTTACCGGGTGAAGAAGTACCTGCACACTTCACTCACCGAGCCAGTTCAGATTCCTTAACGATCAATTCAACTCCAAGACCTCTTCCTTCATCCTCCAGGTTCAAAGCTTGTATCTTGCTGTCAGATGTATGTGATCATCTCTGGGATGCCACTGGGAACTCATTGAGGGGCATGTCTTATTCCGTGTGGGGTAAACAGAATGGCCTCACAGTCGGAGGTGGATCAAACCAGCTCCACATGCCATCTCTATTATATGTATATGGAGATCATCTGTATATATTTGAAGGTTCTTTCACTCTAAACCAGGATTGCCCTGAAGCCGAAGAAACCACTTTCAGCGAGCTTACTTTTGTGTTCAGAGTCCATGATAATACCTGGAAGGTCGAAGGCTGCGGTGTACGACTTTTAGAGGCAAACAATGAAAGTGCAGGTGGTGAGAATGAAGAAAAGGATGGTGATTTATTTAACATGATTACCAAAAAAGAAGAAGAGGGTGATCATGGTGAGAATGATGAAACCGGTGATTGTGATAGTAAAAAGAAAGTTGAGGAGAATGATAATGACTGTTTTTTCTTTTATGCAGGAAACAATGGAACTGAAGGCGAAGAATCTAGACGGGATGACGATGACGAGACGAGGAGCGTGAAACGAATGAGGTTTTATTCCATGTTCTTGTAATGATCGCTGCAATCAGGGGTTGCGTCTTGTACACATGTTAGTCTTGCGCATGCTTGGATGGTTTTTTTTATATATATAGAAAGACCAATCCACTCCAGTTGCAAAGAAGTAAAGAATCCACTACCACTGAACACAAAATAATTTTATATAAAAAAGTGCATCTCGTGACTGTTTAGTCTCCTCTTGAAAAGAAGTCAGGACTTGCTGAGTATCCTTTTCTATTCAAGCGTCTTTACCTTTTTCTAAATCTTCTTCAGATCTGAAACCTTTGCGATCATCTTCTTCTTGCTGTTAACGATGATGAGTTCTTCTTCATCTTCATCTCTGGCTCTTATTTGGTTGTATCACGTCTTCCTGAGCTTCCGTGGTGAAGACGTGCGCAAAGGCTTTCTTAGCCACGTTCTTAAAGAGTTCAAATACAAAGGAATCAATTGTTTCAGTGATAACTGGATCAAGCGAGGCCAATCTATCCATCCAGAGCTTGTTAAATCGATCAGACATTCAAGGGTTGCCGTGGTCTTGCTCTCCCGTAACTACGCTTCTTCAAGCTGGTGTCTGGATGAGTTAGTGGAAATAATGAAGTGCAGGGAAGAGGTTGGTCAAACAGTGTTGACCATTTTCTACGAAGTGGATCCATCTGAAGTTAGGAAGCAAACCGGAGATTTCGGAAAAGCCTTTGAGAAAACCTGTGTGGGGAAAACAGAAGAGGTGAAGCAGGCCTGGAAGCAAGCTTTGTATGATGTCGCTGGTATAGCTGGTTACCACTCTAGCAACTGGTTCGTTCACTTCATTTTTATTTCTACTTGGATATTATGTTGAAGTACATGATGATGACTGGCTTAATGATTATCCTCTGTTCTTTCTGTTAGTGGCAGTGAAGCCGATTTGATCAACAAAGTCGCCTCAGATGTCATGGTTTTGTTGGGTTTTACACCATCAAAAGACTTTGATGACTTTGTTGGCATAGGAGCTCGTATCACCGAGATAAAATCGAAGTTCATATTACAATCAGAACAAGTTAAGGTGATTGGGATTTTTGGTCCTGCCGGGATTGGGAAGACGACTACTGCCAGAGTTTTATACAACCAACTCTCTCCTGATTTTCAATTCAACACGTTTTTGGAGGATATCAGAGGAAGCTACGAGAAGCCTTGTGGTAACGACTATCAGTTGAAGTTGCGTTTGCAGAAAAACATGTTGTGTCAAATATTCAACAAAGGGGACATTGAGGTTCGCCACTTAGGAAGGGCTCCAGAAATGCTGAGTGACAAAAAAGTGTTGATTGTTCTTGATGAAGTTGATTGCTGGTGGCAACTAGAGGAAATGGCAAAGCAGCCTGGATGGGTTGGTCCCGGAAGTATGATTATCATTACAACCGAAGATAGAAAACTTCTCAAGGCACTCGGACTCGGGATCAATCATATCTACAGGATGCAATATCCAACCAGCGATGAGTCTCTGCAGATATTCTGCCAATATGCTTTCGGTCAAAAGTTTCCAGATGGTGGTTTTGAAAGTCTTGCTAGGGAAGTTACTTGGCTTGCTGGTAATCTTCCTCTAGGCCTGAGAGTTATGGGATCATATCTACGAGGAATGTCCAGGGACGAGTGGATAGAGGCACTACCATGTCTCAGGTCTACCCTTGACAGAGAAATTGAATCAACTCTAAGATTTAGCTACGACGCTTTGAGAGATACTGAAAGAACTCTTTTTCTGTATTTAGCATGTTGGTTTACTGGTTGCGACGTTGATAGGTTCAAAATGTTGTTTGCAAACATTAGTTCGGAAGTCAACCATGGGCTTGAAGTTTTAGTTCAAAAGTCTCTTATATCTATACATTACGGAATCATACAAATGGACAGATTACTGCAACAAATGGGTGAAAAAATTGTCAAGAAACAGTCTATGGAGAATCATGGAAAGCAACAGTTCTTGAGATTGAGAAACACCAAGGAGATTGCTGATGTACTTAATGAAGATCCTGTAAGTTTTTTCATTGCATTTTATATCTGCAGTCTGTTATTTCCTTTGCTTTTCAAAGCTAAGATTTTATTTGTCCTTAATAATTTACTCTAGGCTAGGAGAAACATCATAGGCCTAATGTTGAGTAGCGAGGAAATCCAGATTAAAAAAAGCGCTTTGCAAGGGATAAATAGTCTCCAGGTTCTATGCTACACATCCGAGGGCCTCGATAGTCTTCACGACAAACTCATAAAGTTAAATTGGAACAGGTGTCCGTTGAGAGTTTGGCCTTCCAAGTTCTCTGGCAAGTTTCTTGTCGAAATATACTTGCAATATACCAAATTCGAGATGCTTTGGGAGGGAATTAAAGTAAAACATTCAGCTTTTTTCTTTTTCTTTTTGTATATTGTAATGCGCATCTCTAAAACTCATTTTTTTCTTCTTTGTATAGCCTCTCCCATGCCTCAAAGAGATGAATTTGCTTGAATCTCGAAATCTGAAAAAGATTCCAGATCTCTCGGAAGCAACGAGTCTCGAAAAATTATATCTCACGGAGTGCAGCAGTTTGTTAGAGATCACAAGCTCTATTGGCAATGCCACTAAGCTTTATCTATTGGATATAGCAGGGTGTACAAAAATCAAAGACTTCCCAAATGTTCCTGACAGCATCGTATATTTGGATTGTTGCAGAACAGGGATAAAGGAGGTTCCTCCATGGATTGAGAACCTATTTCGTCTACGTAAACTAAAGATGTATCGATGCAAGAAGCTGAAAACTATATCGCCAAACATTTCTAAGTTGGAGAATCTTGAGCTTCTCGGTCTGAGTAACTCTGATTACCATCCTTATACTGATCATTATGAAGATGATCCCCGAGTAGATATGTGTGATGACGCATTTGAAGCAACAATCGAGTGGGGGGATGGCTTTAAGCGCAGTTGGAAATTACTAACAGACTTCAATGTTCACTACATTTTGCCGAGATGTCTGCCCAAGAAAGCTCTTACATCTCCTATATCTTTACGTCTCAGCAACATGATTGGCATCAAGACCATTCCAGATTGCATCAGACGTCTCTCGGGACTAATCAAGTTTGACGTCAGAGAATGCATAGAGCTCGCAGCACTTCCACCGGTTCCAGATTCCCTTCTATGTTTAGATGCACAAGGTTGTGAGTATTTGAAGAGAATAGACGACTCCTCTTTTCAAAATCCAAAGGTTTGCCTAAACTTTGCTAAATGCTTCAACCTGAAACAAAAAGCAAGAAAGCTCATCCAGACATCAGCTTGCAAATATGCGGCCCTACCGGGTGAAGAAGTGCCTGCACAATTCACTCATCGAGCCAGTTCACGTTCCTTAACAATCAGTTTGACTCCAAGACCTCTTTCTTCATCCTTCAGATTCAAAGCTTGTATGTTGCTGTCAAATGCATATGATCATCCTGAGGATAACAATGATGATGATGATGAAGAGGGAAATAAATTATTGTGGGGCATGTCATATTCCGTCAGGGCTACACAGAATGGCCTCACAGTCGGAGGTGGATCAAATCATATCGATATGCCAGATCTATATAGGCCATGTCAATTTAGTCGAAACCGATATCGGCCACCTCTACGTGAATATAGAGAGCATCTGTATATATTTGAAGATTCTTTCACTCTAAACAAGGATTGCCCTGAAGCCGAAGAAACCACTTTCAGAGAGCTTACTTTTGTATTCAGAGTTCACCATAGATACTGGGACGACCAAAGGTGCAGCGTGCCACTTAAATCCTGGACGGTCAAAGGCTGCGGTGTACGACTTTTACAGGCAAACAATGAAAGTGTAGGTGGTGAGGCTGAAGATGGTGAGGATGATGAAGAAGAAGATGAAGATGATGATGATGATGAAGATAGTGGTGATGATGATGATGATGATGATGATGAAGATAGTGGTGATGAAGATGACGAAAGTGGTGATAGTGATAACAATAAAGTTTGGGAGAATGATTATCCACATTCTTCAGATTCTCTTTCTAATCAATCATCTCCGTTTAGTCGTGGAACACCATCTTCAGGAGGACCCATCCGGCATCCTTCAGCGTTTCCTCAATACTCATCTCTACCACCAAGGACATCTACAGTTCAAACTTTTGGATACAACCAAGGAGGTCCATCCATTGATCCTCAGTCGGGTACCGGAATGACCTGTTACCCTCCCCCAACTTCAATGCAATCTGGTTATAGTAGGCCATTCTATGGAAATCCTATGCACCAAGGAGTTGATAAGCAGCAGCAGAACATGTTTCCGGTTCCTAAGTCACTCAACCCACACTCCATTCCTCAACAGCTACCATCGATGCAGCTGTCACAGATGCAACGCCCTATGCAGCTTTCACAGCTGCAACGCCCTATGCAGCTTTCACAGCTGCAACGCCCTATGCAGCCTCCTCAGCATGTTAGACCACCCATGCACATATCTCAGCCATCAGAGCAAGGAGGATCATTGCAAAACCAGTATCAGATTCCATTGCATCCGATGCAACAGAGGCATTCCAGCCTTACAATCACCCACCTCAACAACAAGATCTCTCTCAAGTGCATCAACAGCTTGTTCAAGATCAGCAAGGAGTATCACTGCAAAACCAGTATCAGATTCCATTGCACCCGATACAGATGATGCAACAGATTAAAGTCCAGCCTTATTATCACCCACCTCGACTACAAGATCTCTCTCATGTGCAGCAACAGGCTGTTCAAGGTCAGCAAGCAACTGGGACTTCTCAGCGACAAGAATCTGGTTTTAGTAGGCCATTCTGTGGAAATCTTGTGCACCAAGGAGGTGATAAGCAACAGAACATGTTGACGGTTCCTCAGTCACTCAATCCACACTCCATTCCTCAACAGCTTCCGTTGATGCAGCTCTCACAGCTACAAAGCCCTATGCAGAATATATCTCAGCCATCACAGCAAGGAGTATCATTGCAAAGCCAGTATCAGATTCCATTGCTTCGGATGCAGATGATGCAACAGACTCAAGTCCAGCCTTACTTTCATGTCTCTCATGTGCAGCAACATCAACCGCAGCAACAAACTGGGAGTTCTCAGCGACAAGAATCTGGAATGTCACTACCTGATTACTTGCAGTCCCCAGAACCCATTCAGGTTTGCAATCCACATCATTGGTAATGATGTGCTATTTTGCATTAGTATAACGTGCCCCCTTAACTCTCCTTTTCAGGCTCTACTAAGTAACCGCGAGAAGCTGTGTGAGCTTCTGGAACAAGATCCAAAGCTGATGCTTCAGGTTATCTTCTAAATCGATTTTTCTCCTAATTGCTTTTCATGTGATTTTTGTGTTCACTTGTAAAGTTTCTCTGATAAGGGATTTTGTAATTGTTGGTTGTGACAGGAAAAACTAGGGCAGCTGTGAGAAGAAAGAGCCGCTACTCAGAAAATTTATCTATCCCTGGCTTATTAGTTGCTTTCCTTTCATGTTAAGTTTAACATACAATATATAACATGTACATTTGTTTCAGTTTGATATGTAGGCATAAGCTGTAAATGTTCGTTTGTTGTTGTTTAGATTAAACTTGATGTGTCTGGTTTTGTGGGTTTGAGAATGCTTTCACTGAAAAGACAATAACTTTGGTGATCAAGCAGAGTCTTCATATCCATTTGGTGATAGATCCACATGTGGCATAGTTGTGAGACTTAGAAACGAAGAAGACCGTGACGACTGGATCTACTGCCACTCCAAGATCCTCACTGAGAGAAGCAGATACTTCGCAGACTGTCTCTCTGATAAATGGCCCACCTGCAAGATTCTTGATACTGTGTTGAAGTCATCTGTTAAGAATCAGACTATGACCATCACATCAATCTCTTAAGACTACTCTATGTTGTCTCTGATGATGTCCCTGAGGATCATCACTTGTGTCATAACGTGAAAAGGGCGTTGGGGGTTCTCTGTGTTGCTAAGGAGCTTGATTGTCCTCTAGTTGTCACTGCTTGTGTGAACTACTTGGGAGCTGTTCCGTGGGAGGAAGGTGAAGAGGAAGAGATGTTGAGGGTTGTACCGATGATTGGACCGGAGGCAGAGCCGGTTCTTGCTCGCTTACAGTCGGTTGATCAGTCTGCTGTTAGTGGGATCTTTTCGTCTGCTTTTAGGTTTGCTACATCGTCTCCACCTCAGCCCTTGTGTGATATAAAAGCATCTGCTCAGGAACAGATTGAGTATATGATAACTGAAGATGATGATGCTCCGTTGCTGGTTGCTGATGAAGTAATCAAGCTTGAAGTAAAGGAATGTGTGAAGAGTCTGTTTGCTAGATTCTTCCAGTGTCTAGAAGAGGTCACTAGCAAGAACGGGTTGTCTTTAAAGATGGTTGTATCGGATTTGTCGTGGGCTTTTCAGATACTCACAAAGATGGAAATGGTGAGAGATTTTGTTGTAACATGGGTTGAGGCATCTGAGAAGTTAGTTAAGGTAGTTGAAGCGATGGAAACAGCTGCAGAGACGGTGGAGATAGGAGTTAAGGTCACTGAGGTGACTTCGGAAGTAGTAGAGGCGATTGGCTACGGAACTGTGATATTACCAACAGTGAAACGGCTTCAGATGGTGAAACTATGGCTTCTCTTTATGAGAGAATTTTGGGGTGTATCCGGATTTGACAGAGGATTTTGAGGTTTGGTGTTTTAGATCAAAAGTGGCCAAGAGAAGATTGGATTTGCTAGAGGGGAGGATGATGGGAAGGAAATGTCTTAATACTCTTTTGTTGAGGTCTGAATCTAGAAAACGAGGAGCATTCTGTTTTTCTGTTTTATTGTGTAGGTCTCTTTTAACTCTTTCTTGTGTGTGTTTCTCTGCCAAATCCATCATTGGCAGTTATCACAAATCTGTAATTATTGTTGACAGATATGTTAATTCCTTACCTCTGTTGTTTTCTCTGCAACGAGTCTACCAAAACTAGGTTGCCGTTTTGATCTTCTAGATAACAATCACAAGTTATCAACCGCTTCCCACAGAGTAGTTTCTTGTAGTGCACTTATTGACCAGGCATTTTCTCAGATTGGTCGGAAAACCGGGAACCGTGAGTTTACCATACAATCAGATTTTAGCTCTCTCTTGTGCACTGTATACAAATAATTTTATATATTCAAAAGTGCATTCTTGACTGATCCTCTCCACTTAAAAAGAAGTCAAGACCTAGCTCTGTACGCGTCTTTCCCTTTTTCCTCTTCAGATCTGAAACCTTTGCGATCATCTTCTTCTTGCTGTTAACAATGAAGGAAACCCATTTGCTACGTCCATCACCAGAAGCGATCTTGGCTACTTCTCTCCACTGAGCTCAAGGTATCGATCCTGTTCTGGTAATACACAAATCGTATTTTTATGTTTTCGTGATTGTTTGATATTTGTTTGCTAGCTGCTCTGTTTTGCTTTGTTTATTTCTCTAATACTTTCAAGATTTTCTAGTTATGATTATCAGATACGTGTCTTCAGGACATTAAGTATGTTCACTGATTAGCGTAGCGTATAGTTTTGCTACTGTTGTGTCTCGTTTAGAATGTTTAGAAGTTGTAATGTATAGTCTTGCTACTGTTGTGCCTCGTTTCTAGTTTGATGAATCCATGTTCTGCATCTTTTCTTAACTCGATGATGGGTTTTACTTTACTGTTTTCTTGTATGTTAAGTTAGCCAGTCTTTTAAAAGTATCATTGGTTTTGTTCTTATGAGATTGAAGTGTAAGAACTTACTGTCCGTTTACTTATTTGGACAGAGAAGTGTCTTGTTCATATTGATGTTTTACTGTCATATTCTGTGCTTGAATGTCATATAAATCATGGTATCGTAATTGAATTTGTCTTATTGAAGTATGTTACATCATCATCAGCAGGCATTAGATTTAATAATGTTGTGATTCTGTCTTGTTTTCAGTTTTGTTCTTTAGCTTTGTATCTTTCTCTGTTGTGTTTCTCTTCTCTCTTACTCTTACTTTTTTTCACTGTTTTTGTTTATGCAAGACTTTGTTTTACCAAACTGACTTTTCATACATTCTTGCATAACTTATTACAAACGATGACACTGTCTTAGACTAATCTTACATTCCAAAGCTTGACTATTCTAACAACTCTTACCAACTCTGAACTTAGTTAGCTTACTAACCAGTTCACTCTTAACTTGAATACTCACTCCTTGACTACTAGTTACATAACTAACTTCCTTGTTGACTTTGTCCTTGACTTTTCTTCTTCCTCTTCCTTCCTTCACGTTTCTTGACTCCTCTTCCTCTTGCTTGTTGCTTGTTTCTTCTACTTCACGCTTCTTACTCTTCTCACTGTCTTCACTCCTTTCATATGCAGGTTTTACTCAAGGAATAACTTCTCAACAAATAACAAAGGAAAAAAAAAGGAAAAGAGACAGAGAGAGAGATCGAAGATTCAAGATCAAAGTTATTGTCTTTCCTTGTAGGGATCGAAGAAGTTCAACCGAGGAATCTTAAAGATTGAACATTTCTGGTTCACTCTCTCCTCTTATAAACATTTCCCAGCGAAAAGCTGACGCCTTTCAATTTATAGGTCTGTTCGTAATTGAAAAGCTTTTTGCTTTCCTACTCATCTCTGCAGTTGTGGTTAATGTGTACCTAGATCTCACTTCTTCATTCTGCTTTACTTATTCAGGTGCTGAGATAACTTCTTTTTGTTGATGTTACGTTCTTCATTTCTGAAAGCTTCTTCTTGCAGTTAACGATGATGGCTTCTTCTTCTTCTTCATCATCTCTGGCTTTGATTTGGTTGTATCACGTCTTCCTGAGCTTCCGTGGACCAGACGTGCGCCAAGGCTTTCTTAGTCACGCTCTGAAAGAGCTCAGAAGCAAGGGAATCATTGTTTTCATTGATAACGAGATCAAGAAAGGCAAATCTATCAGTCCAGAGCTTATTAAAGCGATCAGACATTCAAGGATAGCGATTGTATTTCTATCCCCTAACTATGCTTCTTCAAGCTGGTGTCTGGATGAGTTGTTGGAAATCATGAAGTGCAGGGAAGAGATTGGTCAAACAGTGATGACCATTTTCTACCAAGTGAATCCAACTGATGTTCGGCATCAGACCGGAGATTTCGGAAAAGCCTTTGAGAAAACCTGTGTGAGGGCAACAGAAGAGAAGAAGCAGGCATGGAGGCAAGCTTTGCATGATGTCGCTGGTATAATTGGTTACCACTCTAGCAGCTGGTTCGTTCACTCTTTTTACTTCCACTTAGATAATATTATGTGTACATGATGATGGCTATTTACTGCTTTAATGAATATCCTCCGTTGTTTTTGTTCGTAGCAACGAAGTTGATTTGATCAACAAAGTCACCACAGATGTCATGGATGTGTTGAGTTTTACGCCATCAAAAGACTTTGATGACTTTGTTGGCATAGGAGCTCGTGTCACAGAGATAAAATCGAAGTTGATCCTACAGTCAGGACAAGTTAAGCTGATTGGGATTTTGGGTCCTGCTGGGATTGGTAAGACGACCACTGCAAGAGTTTTATACGACCAACTCTCTCCTAGTTTTCCATTCAACACGTTTTTGGAGAATATCAGAGGGAGTTATGACAAGCCATGTGGTAACGACTATCAGTTGAAGTTGATTTTGCAGAAAAACTTGCTGTGTGAAATATTCAACAAAGGGGATATTGAGGTTCGTCACTTAGGAAGGGCTCAAGAAATGCTGAGAGACAAGAAGGCGTTGGTTGTTCTTGATGAAGTGGATAGCTGGTGGCAGCTAGAGGAAATGGCAAAGCATCCTGGATGGGTTGGCCCCGGAAGTATGGTTATCATTACAACCGAAGATATAAAACTTCTCAAGGCACTCGGACTTGGGAGCAGTCATATCTACAAGATGACATATCCAACTGAAGATGAGTCCCTGCAGATCTTCTGCCAATATGCTTTCGGTCAAAAGTATCCAGATGATGGTTTTGAAAGTCTTGCTAGGGAAGTTACTTGGCTTACTGGTGAGCTTCCTCTAGGCCTTAGAGTTATGGGATCGTATCTAAGAGGAATGTCCAGGGATGAGTGGATACTGGCATTACCACGGCTCAGGTCTACACTTGACGGAGAAATTGAAACAACTCTAAGATTTAGCTACGACGCCTTGAGAGATAATGAAAAAACTCTTTTTCTGCTTATAGCAAGTTTCTTTGCTGGTTACGATGTTGATAGCTTCAAAAGCTATTTTGCAAACAGCAGGTGGGAAGTCAACCACGGGCTTGATGTCTTAGCTCAAAAATCTCTTATATCTATAGACAAGGGATACGTAGGAATGCATATCTTACTGCAACTACTGGGTAGAGAAATTGACAAGAAACAGTCTATGGAGGAGCCTGGAAAGCGACAGTTCTTGATCGATGATAAGGATATTTGTGATGCGCTTGATGAAGATACTGTAAGTTTTTTCATTTATTTTCTACATCTGCAGTCATTCTATTTCCTTTGTTTTCAAAGCTGAGATTTTGTTCTTTCTGAATAATTAATTATAGGCTACTGGAAATGTTCTAAGCATAAATTTGTCTACGAGCGAGAAAATCCAAATCAGTAAAAGTTCTTTCCAAGGGATGAATAATCTCCAGTTTCTACACCTCAACTCTAAAACGATGCACATACCCGAGGGCCTCGACTGTCTTCCCGACAAACTCAGATTGCTAGATTGGAACCTCTGTCCATTGAGAGTTTGGCCTTCCAAGTTCTCTGGCAAGTTTCTTGTTGAACTAACCATGCTACGTAGCGAATTGGAGATGCTTTGGGAGGGAATAAAAGTAAGAATATTCAGCTTCGTTCTTTTCTTTTTCCTTTTTTCTTCTTGTCATTTCTCTGAATCTCATTTTTTTTTTCTTTGTATAGCCTATCCCATGGCTCAAGAAGTTGGATTTGAGTCACTCTCGGAATCTGAAAAATATTCCAGATCTCTCAGAAGCAACGAGTCTCGAGAAATTATGTCTCCATGGCTGCATAAGTTTGGTAGAGCTCCCAAGCTCTATTGGCAATGCCACTAAGCTTTATCGATTGGATATAAAAGGGTGTACAAACATCAAAGACTTCCCAAATGTTTCTGACAGCATCGTAGAGCTGGAGCTGTGCAATACAGGGATAAAGGAGGTTCCTCCATGGATTGAGAACTTATTTCGTCTGCGTAAACTAACTATGTATCGATGCAAGCATCTGATAACTATTTCACCGAACATTTCAAAAATGGAGAATCTTGAGGTTCTTGGTCTGAGTAACTCTTATTATCATCATTATGAAGATTATCCCGGAGTATATATGTTTGATGATGCATTTGAAGCAATAATCGAGTGGGGGCCTGACTTTAAGCGCAGTTGGAGATTACAATCAGACTTCAAAGTTGACTACATTTTGCCTATATGTATACCCGAGAAGGCTCTTACATCTCCTATATCATTACGTCTCCGTGGTATTGGTATCAAGACTATTCCAGATTGCATCACACGTCTCTCGGGACTAATTGAGCTTAACGTCCGAGAATGCAAAAGGCTCGTAGCACTTCCACCGCTTCCAGATTCCCTTGTATCTTTGTATGCGGAAGGTTGTGAATATTTGAAGACAATATACTCCTCTGTTCAAAATCCAGGTATTCGCCTAAACTTTGCTAACTGCTTTAACCTGGAATTTAAATCAGAAAGGCTCATCCTGGAATCAGCTTGCAAATATGTGGTCTTACCGGGTCAAGAAGTGCCTGCAGACTTCACTCACCGAGCCCGTTCACGTTCTTTAACGATCAATTTGACTCCAAGACCTCTTCCTTCATCCTTTAGATTCAAAGCTTGTATCTTGCTGTCGAAGGTAGATGATCAACCTGGGGACAACAATGATGATGATGATGATGAAAAGGGAAAGAATTCATTGAGGGGCATGTCTTATTCCGTCAGAGGTAAACAGAATGGCCTCACAGTCGGAGGTGGACCCAACAAGTTCCATATGCCAGATCTATGTGGATATGGAGATCATCTGTATATATTTGAAGATTCTTTCTCTCTAAGCCAGGATTGTCATGAAACCGAAGAAACTACTTTCAGCGAGCTTACTTTTATGTTCAGAGTCCATGATAAAACCAGCAAGGTCAAAGGCTGCGGTGTGCGGCTTTTAGAGGCAAACAGTGAAAGTGTAGGTGGTGATAATGATGATGACGAAGGTGGTGATGGTGATAACAATAAAGTTGGGGAGAATGATTATCCACATTCTTTTGATTCTCTTTCTAATCAATCCTCTACATTTAGTCGTGGAACACCATCTTCAAAAGGACCCATCCGGCATCCTTCCGCGTTTCCTCAATACTCAATTCCTCAATACTCATCTCTACCACCAAGGACATCTACAATTCAAACTTTTGGATACAATCAAGGAGGTCCAGCCATTGATCCTCAGTCAGGTACCGGAATGACCTGTTACCCTCCCCCAACTTTATTGCAATCAAGTTTTAGTAGGCCATTCTATGGAAATCCTATGCACCAAGGAGGCGACCAGCAGCAGACCATGTTGCAGGTCCCTCAGTCACTCAATCCACACTCCATTCCTCAACAGCATCCGTCGATGCAGCTGTCACAGCTACAACGCCCTATGCAGCTGTCACAAATTCAACGCCCTATGAAGCCTCCTCAGTATGTTAGACCATCCATGCAGACATCTCAGTCATCAGAGCAAGGAGTGTCATTGCAAAACCAATATCAAATTCCATTGCCTCCGATGCAGATGATGCAACAGACTCAAGTTCAGCCTTGTTATCACCCACCTCAACTACAAAATCTCTATCATGTGCAGCAACAGCAGCCAAAGCAACATGCTGTTCAAGTTCAGCAAGGAGCTGGGAGTTCTCAGCGACAAGAATCTGGTTTTAGTAGGCCATTCTGTGGAAATCATATTCACCACGGAGGTGATAAGCAACAGAACATGTTGACGGTTCCTCAGTCACTCAATCCATACTCCATTCCTCAACAGCTTCCGTCGATGCAGCTACAACGCCCTATGCATCCTCCTCAGCATGTTAGACCATCCATGCAGAATACATCTCAGCCATCAGAGCAAGGAGTATCATTATTGCAAAGTCAGTATCAGATTCTATTGCATCCGATGCAGATGATGCAACAGACTCAAGTTCATCCTTACTATCATGTCTCTCATGTGCAGCAGTATCAACCACAGAAACAAACTGGGAGTTCCCAGCGACAAGAATCTGGAATGTCATTACATGATTACTTGCAGTCCCCATAAACCATTCAGGTTTGTAATCCACATCCTTGGTAACGATGTGCTATTTTGGATTAGTATAACGTGCCCCCTTTACTCTCCTTTTCAGGCTTTATTAGGTAACCGCGAGAAGCTGTGTGAGCTTCTGGAACAGGATCCAAAGCTAATGCAGATGCTTCAGGTTCTCTTCTAAATCGATTCTTCTTCTAATTGTTTTCTGGAAGCATCATAGAATCGACCTTTGTGTTCACTTGTAGAGTTGCCCTGATATGGATCTTTGTAATTGTTTGTTGTGACAGGAAAAACTAGGGCAGCTGTGAGAAGAAACTACTCAGAAAATATATCTATCGCTGGCTTATTAGTTGCTTTCCTTTCAAGTAAAGTTTAACATACAATATATAACTTGTACATTTGTTTCAGTTTGATATGTAGACATAAGCTGTAAACGCTCGTTTGTTGTTGTTTAGATTAAACTTGATGCGTCTGGTTTTGTGGGTTTGAGAATGCTTTCACTGAAAAGACAATAACTTTGGTGATCAAGCAGAGTCTTCATATACATTTGGTGATAGATCCACAAGTGACATAGTTGTTAGACTAAGAAACGAAGAAGGCCGTGACGACTGGATCCTCACCGAGAAAAGCAGATACTTCGCAGACCCTCTCTCTGATAAATGGCCCACTTGCAAGATTCTTGATTCTCGCTACTGTGTTGAAGTCATCTGTCAAGAATCAGACAATGACCATCACATCAATCTCTTGAGACTTCTCTACGTTGTTGGCTCTGATGATGATGAAGATGTCCCTGGGGATCATCACTTGTGTCATAACGTGAAAAGCGCGTTGGGGGTTCTCTGTGTTGCTAAGGAGCTTGATTGTCCTCTGGTTGTGACTTCTTGTGTGAACTACTTGGAGTCTGTTCCTTGGGAGGAAGGTGAAGAGGAGGAGATGTTGAGGGTTGTACCGATGATTGGACCGGAGGCAGAGCCGGTTCTTGCTCGTTTACAGCCGGTTGATCAGTCTGCTGTTACTGGAATCTTTTCATCTGCTTTTAGGTTTGCTACCTCGTCACCTCCTTTGCCATTGTGTGATATAAAAGCATCTGCCCAGGAACAGATTGAGTATATGATAACTGAAGATGATGATGCTCCGTTGTTGATTGCTGATGAAGTAATCAAGCTTGAAGTGAAGGAATGTGTGAAGAGCTTGTTTGCTAGATTCTTCCAGTGTTTGGATTCTGAGGATGTCACTAGCAAGAACGGGTTGTCTTTAAAGATGGTCGTATCGGATTTGTCGTGGGCGTTTCAGATACTAACAAAGATGGAAATGGTGAGGGATTTTGTTGTAACATGGGTTGAGACGTCTGAGAAGTTAGTTAAGGTAGTTGAAGCAATGGAAACTACTTCAGAGACGGTGGAGATAAGAGTTAAAGTTACTGAGGTGACTTCAAAAGTGGTAGAGGCAATTGGTTACGGAACTGTGATATTACCCACAGTGAAACGGCTTCAGATGGTTAAACTGTGGCTTCCCTTTGTCAGAGAAACAAAGCCTCTTGTTGACTCAATTGTAACCAATAAGAGTGAAGATGGAGAAGAACAAGATAAGGAGGAAGGGGTGAGATGTAAAATAGATGGAGAGATATGGCAAGCTTTAGAGTCTTCCTTTGTGTCTATAATTCTAGCGTTGCCATCTTCAGACCAAGCTGAGATATTGACTGAGTGGTTAAGCAAGAACGGGGTGTATCCGGATTTGACAGAGGCTTTTGAGGTTTGGTGTTACAGATCAAAAGTGGCCAAGAGAAGATTGGGTTTACTAGGTGGAGAGGAAGATGGGAAGGACATGTCTTAAAACTCTTTTGTTGAGGTCTGAATATAGAAAAGAGTAACATTCTGTTTCTCTGTTTCGTTGTTTAGGTCTCTTTTTAACTCTTTCTCGCGTGTGTTTCTCTGCCAAATCCATCATTGGCAGGTAAAACAAATCTGTAAATACTGTTGAACAGATATGTCAATGCCTTATGTTTTCTCTGCAACGAGTCTACCAAAACTCTGTTGACATTTTGAACTTGGAGACAACAATCACAAATTATCTACAGCTTCCCACAGAGTAGTTTCTTGTAATGCACTTACTGACCAGGCATTTTATCAGATTGGTCGGATAACCGGGATTAACCGGAGTTTACCATACAATCAGATTTTAGCTCCCTCTTGTGCACTGTATACAAATAATTTTATATATTCGAAAGTGCATTCTTGACTGATCCTCTCCACTTAAAAAAGTGCATTCTTGACTGTATGCTGTGTATACAGGATTATTTTCATAACAACAATATGATGAAGGACTACAACTTCTACGCACCATAGCTAAAGGTTCGTATGACAATGGGGTCTATTTATACGCCATAGTGATGTTATGCAAGGGTGAAAAAAAGATTGGTCAAGCATACTTAGACTGTTAGACATGCTTGGATGGGAACAAAGCACCACAAAAGCTAACCAATTCTGGAAGCGCATGCATTAAAAAATCACTACACGGGATAAGATTAACAAAGCTCTACCATCATACTTGGAAACTTATATAAACATAATTAAACGCTAACATGTCTTCTAATTAAACGCTAACAAGTCTTCATTTATATAAACATAATTGACATAGTATAAATTGATGTGTAAAATTTGTAAATTTCAAAAGTTTTTATATTAATTGAGAAAAATTTAGATTGTGAAACGTGGATCTAATATAATTTGTGTATTTTATTAGCAAGTAAAATTAATTAGTATATTTTTATTGACTTTTTTCACAATTGAACATGTTCTTAATTAAACACTAAAACGATGTGTAAATTTTAAAAGTTTATGCATTTAATAGGCAATGGAAATTTGTCTGTATTAAATGACAATCTAAAATAATTTGTGTATTTTTAATAAATTTTTCTTTTATATTCTGTGCAGGACCTGCAGATTACCTGCAAAATTGAGCTGGGCAAATGCGGATTTAATATTTTCTTTTGAGACAATTTGCTACATATACTACTTATGAGACAAAATTAGCAAAGTGCCTCACGCGCCTATAAACTCCATTTCTCTGTTCATATTTTTCTACCCCATTCCGATTATACCCTTGACTAGACACGTTGTCTATTAAGTTAACCAATATTATACCCATAGGATAATGCATCTAGGATTCTAGGTTATTGTTAAAAATAAGGCTACTTGTACCTTCTTCTCAGCTCATATTTATACGCACTCATTTGCATAAGAAATCTTCGCACGATCAGCAAAAATATCAAATTACTATAGTATATACGGCAAGAAGTGAAAAATATTAAATTTCACAGCGTGTATATAATAATGTAGCCATTGTCAGTAGCTTTTATCTGTCCCATAATAAATCGGTGTTCTTTTTTTCATGTTTTTTAATACATGAAACCAACAAGATATTTAAAAAAAAATCAAATATAGTAGTTGCCTTTAACGGTTACGAGTTAGTCTAAACAATTAATAAAAGAATTAGTGTCTACAAAAAATTATACGTCATTCCTACATTACAAAGAATCATGTAATGATAATAAATCACTAATAAGGTTAAGGTTAATAAGATACGTAGCGGTTATTTATGTAATGATAATAAATCACTAATAAGGTTAAGGTTAATAAGATACGTAGCGGTTAATAAA
>OVBX01002700.1:0-19240 GCA_900406325.1 Erucastrum elatum | reverse complement strand
ATATATATATATATATAATTAAAAATAACATCCGTACGGTTGTGCGGGTCGAGATCTAGTTACTTGTTAAACAAAGACATGCATCATATCTACTTATTATGTTTCTTCATATGTATGCATGCATACATAGTCGCCTACGTACATATATGCCAGCATGTTTTTTCTGTAACATAGCTTTAACCAGCATGTTTTAACTTTTTAACTTTCGCGAGTATTAAATTTGTGCAGCACTTTAGAACATAGACGTGGTTGTTCGAATTGGCTTTGGATGTTTTTTTTTGAACTTTGGCAATTGGCTTTGGATGTTTGCTTGTACAAATGAGCTTTTGCACATTCTTGAATCGGTTAGGCTCCGGGAAGAGCACCGAATTATTATTTTGTTTTTTAATGGAAAAAGAGCATTTGCATAATTATATATTTGTATATTCCATCCATTTCATAATAAACATCGTTTAGGTTTTTTCATACATATTAAAAAAAACTGTTTTACTCTTGTCTTTTACACCATTTTATATGATTTTTGTTAATTAATGAATTATTAATAATAGTAAAAACTGGGAAATTTATTTAATATTTATACTAAAATGTAAATCGATATTTAATATAAAATAGAGAGAGTATATATGGGGAGAATTTTGTCTCTCATATTCATACACCACACTACAATTAATTGTTTAAATCTAAAATAAATTTATCACAATCATCGTCTATAAGTTCATATTAGGTGTTTTCATGCACCATATACAGTAAAAAAAATTAAAATATATTTTTAATAGATACAATATAAATTATATTTAAAACTAAAATTTTATTTTTCTTATATACTATTTTAATACAATTTTTTAATTGAACATAAAAATTAATATAAAAATATTTTTGTCTATTTTAAATTATATTTAAGAATATGCATGTATATATTTAAAATTATAATCTTAGATAGATTTTTCTTTCTATTAATTAATTAAATCTTAAAAAATTGTGGTAGAAAATTTAATAATTATAAAAAAATTAATATTAGACAATATTTATTAAATTTGTAAATATATAAGAAATTAATGATTTTACGATTAAATTTTATTAATTTTAAAAAAGAGAATACATTTTTGAAAAAAAAATTAATAAAATTGTAATAAAATTGTATAATTTTAAATATATAATTAAATGATATAAAATTGTATAATTTTAATGATTATTTATGAGTTATTACCATATTTTAAAAATATTTCCAACATATTTTAAAAATATTTCCAAAAATATAGATCGACAATAAATGTAATATATGAGTTATTACCATATCCTATAAAGATTTCCAAATATATATATATATACATTAAATATAATTGTCCATGTCATATTTAATCATACGTTATGTCATTAATTTAGTATATATGTCACTATTTTTGTCTATATTATATTTAATCATATACTATGTCATTAATTTTATTAGACATGTTACCATTTTTTTGTGAAACTGATTGTAGAGAAAATATATATCGGTGTTTATGATAAGCAGTACATTAACAAAGTGTTTGACTATATAGCCGTTCTTTAAGGGTTGACCCATCTGGAATGAGATAATAATTGCACCGTATTTCATATTTATATTCCTCACAACGATAATGATAACCTCCTATATATTAATTCTGAAATATTACGACATATTTTGTATCCACGTGTCATCACTAAGATGATTTTTAAAAAATTTTAAAAATCCTTAGAAAAATAAGTTGGTCCATACAAATATGTATTATATTTTTTTATCAAACTAATTATCACATTGATTAGTAGTCTTAAATTCTTTTCTTAAATAAAAGTTTCGTAAGTTTCTCTCTTTAAATAAAAACTACGAAATTACATAATACGACTAACGCAGATATGACAATTAATGATTATAAATAATACATGTTTAATAAAAAAAATTTGTATCCTCTACATTATTTTTAATTTATATTATTAAACAATTAAAAATCACATTAAGAATACTTTTTGAAAAATTAAATTTTTCATATATGTTATATTTTGAATTTTTTAAAATATTGTAAATTACAAAAAATGATAAGATGTTATTAAGATGTTATTTTTTAGAAGGGAGCCCGGTCTGAATCGAAATATTTCGGATATCGAATATATCCAAACCAGATTTATATACTTAAATATATTAATTATTTTAGAATTTAAATCTAAAAGAATATACAAAACATATTTGATGTTATTGAGTTGTCCAAAATACTTGAAAATATATAGAAATAGTTAAAAATACATGTTTAAAATAGTTAAATGATACTCAAAATGCCAATATTTCAAATATCTATTGATTTCTTATCCGAATATTGAAACTAAACCAAATTTTATGTTAAGTTTAAGTATTTTAGCTTACATTATACACATTAATATGTTTTAAATATTTATTTATTTTTATTTTTTGAATAATTTAAAGTATATATGAGTTTTATTTTTATTTTTAAATATTAAATGAGTTATTTGAGTCCAAACCCAAACCGAACCAAATGGTATCCGAATGTCCACCGCAAATCAAATGTAAAAAAAAAATTTGTTGACAACAAAATATGTTTTAACTGTAATATTTAAATACAACATATTTAAAATAACCTTATAAACTTATTGTGTTTAAGTTGACAAGTCTTGAATATAAGCTGTGTAACTTGATAGATTCAAGTACTCTTATTTGGTAAAATTTCGGCCTACCAGTTACCATGAGCCACGACTGTCTTGAGTGTTGACCGACACAGTTGCGCAGTCAAAACGGACACACCCAGGAAGAAACATCCCCCGACGATATTTATATGTGAAAATAATTAACAAAAAATTTACATAATTAAATATATCTCCAGTTCTCTATACTAGCAGGAAATATTTATTTTACTGGGAAGTCTTCTTTTGAATCAGCCAATGAATTAATTAAGTAATAGTATATCTAAGTTTATTTTTTAAAATGGTAGCTGATCAAAAATAATGCAGAGTAAATAAATTAGGATTTAGGGCTTGTACCAAAAGACTATATATATATATATATATATATATATTATTTTTTTTTAATTATACAGAGGTATCATAGCCTCATAGAAGTAGATCCATACTAAACACATGTTTGCAGTCTATATTATCGGTTCATGTATTGGTCATATGTTTCTGGCGATGCCGGTTTGTTAATTTTTCAGTGGACAACGGGATTCGAACTCGAGTCCGTATTAGAACCAAAATTCCCTCGTAACTATAAAACCTTCCTCGCTTGGTTAAGAAATATTTTCTATTTGTGAAATTGAAGAAAATTTGATCGAGTAAGAATATCAGAGAAAGTATATTAATTTAGTACCTAAGAAGAACTGATCTTGTCCAATTGGAAAAAAAGAACTGATATTTCTCTTATCCCATTCCATAGTCGTCGTGACCAAGTCGTTGCTATATAATTGTGGTATTTTAATGTGTTGATAAGATCTCTTTGTCGATCAAACTGAATAAATACATAAACAAAAAAAAATGATTTAGTGTCATTATTGTTTTTAAATAAATGGTTTGTGGACTCTGACCATAACAATATATAGTTTTTATAGATTGTCCCGTACGTCTAGAGTGGTGAAATTAGAATGAATCAATGCTTTGAACTTTGACTAAATCCACTGAAACAGCAGCCATAAGTGGTTCTTACTTTTCTGCGGTACTAATACATACAGACAATTCAGCGCCCAAGATGGACCGGAACGCCAACAATATATTTATATGAAACTAAATAACGAGAAAATACCACAAGCTTTCAGCTATAAAAGGAGAAACGAAGGTGCACAGAAATATACTAAAACAGACACATACAGAGTCCCTCGCTTTTGATCAGTGTGGTGTGCGGTACCTTGAAAGAGAAGAAAAAAATGGGATTCCCTTTTGAAGAAACCTTGAGCTCTAACCCTAAAACCCAGACAATTGTTGATGATGATAATGAGTTGGGTTTGATGGCCGTGAGACTAGCCAATGCCGCAGCCTTTCCAATGGTCCTGAAGGCCTCTCTCGAGCTCGGTGTTTTCGACACTCTCTATGCCGAAGCTGCACGCACCGACTCATTCCTCTCACCATCTGAGATAGCCAGTAGGCTACCAACTACTCCACGTAACCCTGAGGCACCGGTTTTGTTGGACCGGATGCTTCGGCTACTAGCTAGCTACTCGATGGTCAAATGCGATAAAGCTGGGAAGGGTGAGAGAGTCTACAGAGCCGAACCAATTTGTAGGTTTTTCTTGAAAGATAACATTCAAGATATTGGATCCCTTGCGTCTCAAGTCATTGTCAATTTTGACAGCGTCTTCCTCAACACCTGGTAATTTTTCAAAATTCTGTTTTCATCACTCTTGAAATATTTATTAAT
Organism: Erucastrum elatum; assembly: GCA_900406325.1. Classification (NCBI taxonomy): domain Eukaryota; kingdom Viridiplantae; phylum Streptophyta; class Magnoliopsida; order Brassicales; family Brassicaceae; genus Erucastrum; species Erucastrum elatum. The sequence goes on along the minus strand of OVBX01002700.1, from coordinate 14,865 downwards.
ACGGTAATGAAATCCTACCATATTAATACGTGAATTACAGGGCACAATTGAAAGATGTGGTGCTAGAAGGAGGAGATGCATTTGGCCGTGCACATGGTGGCATGAAACTCTTCGACTATATGGGAACTGATGAGAGGTTCAGCAAACTCTTTAACCAGACCGGGTTCACCATCGCTGTCGTGAAGAAGGCTCTTGAAGTTTACCAAGGCTTCGAAGATGTGAATGTGTTGGTTGATGTTGGAGGAGGAGTAGGCAACACCCTTGGTGTTGTTACTTCCAAGTATCCCAATATTAAGGGTATTAATTTTGATTTGACTTGTGCCTTGGCACAAGCACCTTCTTACCCTGGGGTGGAACATATAGCGGGAGATATGTTTGTGGATGTTCCAAAAGGAGATGCCATGATCTTGAAAGTAAGCTCATCAGATCATATCATTCAAATTTCTTGAAACTGTATGTTTACTTGGTTTTTGTACTTACATGTGGGGTCATATTTGTTTTACAGCGTATTCTACATGATTGGACAGACGAAGACTGCGTAAAAATTCTTAAGAATTGTTGGAAATCACTACCAGAGAATGGTAAAGTTGTTGTTATAGAACTAGTCACTCCTGATGACGCTGAGAATGGAGATATCAACGCGAACATTGCATTTGATATGGATATGTTGATGTTCACACAATGTTCCGGTGGAAAAGAAAGGTCACGAGCCGAGTTTGAAGCTTTGGCTGTAGCATCTGGCTTCACCCATTGCAAATTCGTTTGCCAGGCTTATCATTGCTGGATTATTGAGTTTTGTAAATAAATGTGTAAAATACACAAGTAAAACGTTTCATCTTCGATCGTTTCAGTTCTTTGTTTGTGATGATCATACTTTTGTATGTATGTGTGTTCGAGCAATATAAAAGAAAAATAAGCTTTTTGTTTATTTTATTGTACTCTACAAGAATCAGTTCTATCTAATTAGTGACATGGAATTCTTTCTAAAGAGCTCAGACGACTCCACAAGGAAATCTAATCAAGTATTTTATTCTTTCCTGCACTGCAAAAACAAAACTTGAGAGAATTTTCTTTTTCATTAATTTAGTTTGCATCTAAGATTTCTTAAGAAATATGAAAGGCAACCATTATATACCTTGTTCTTATATATGGTTTTGGAGAAAAGTGCAAAATATAATTGATTTTGTTGTTATGTCATAAATTTGAGTTTTTTTCACAAGAAATCGACAACCTTCATATTGATATTTCTTAAGAAATTGTTTGAGTGGATACCAACTTTCAAAACTATTTTAACATTTGGATTAAAGATTTAGTGATTAACATGGGGTGAAATCGGCGCCCTCCTGGATGATCTTCGGCGGGCCCCTCGACTTACACCGGTGGACGGTCATTAGACGATAGTCGGATTGTTCTTGGGCCATCCGGATACCAGGATCATCAAAAAAAAAGATTTAGTGATTATTGGTGTGTTTGGATTGTAAACTTCTATTATGAATTCCACATTTATAAACGATTTAAAAGAGATTAATTTTTTCATAACAAATTTTAAATATATATGAAAATGGTTATTTATTGAATTTGTGGTAGAACTAAAATTCCCCCCCCCCTCCAATAGTTTTCATTAAATTCAATAACTATTTCTTACAGAAAACAATGACAAAAACACCTAATTTGAAAATATTAAGATAAGATGTTTTGAGATATATACTTTACACATGGCAGTTCGTGGTTGAATTAATTTTTTTTTATAAAATAAAAACTAATTACACAATTAATTACTATTATTTTTAGCTGACAAAAAAATATTTTTGAAGTCTAAAATTAAAATATAAAAGATGAATATGTTCTAACAATTCACTGCATCACCTACCACCTTATAGGAATCAACCACGAGAAAACAATGTCAATATCGCTTAAGCACACCTACCAACTTGATTTGTAAGAAATTTAGCTTTGTTATGGTTGTTGGTCTAATTAACTACATATTTTCTTGCACCATGTACACTAATAAAAAATATTATGTTTAAGTTAAACTTTAGTTTATCAGTATTTTAATATACATTTTGATTTAATTAAGCATAAATTAATATAATAAACAATTTTGTGTATTCAAATTATATTTAAGAAAATGTATGTATATATTTAAGCGTATATTTGTAGATACATTTTTGTTTATTTCTTTCGGTTAAAGTATATAAAATAAACTTGTATAAATTAAGAAAAAAATTGAAATAAAAAATTTAAAACTATCAAAAAATTTAGCAAATTTGAAATCTTTTGATTTAGTAAAAACTATACAATTATAAAATAGAATTAAATGATATTTCAAAATTTGCAAAACATTGTTATATTTTTAGTATATTGTTTAATGTCATATCTTAAATAAATCATATTTAATAATGATGTATAAATTATTGCCGTATTTTATTTTTTTTACCAAAAATATAAGTTCATATTAAATGTAACTAGTCATGTTGCATTTAACCATAAACCATGTCATCATTTTTGTTATGACATGTCAGACTTTCTTAGTGAAATTTATTGTAGATAGGAAACATAAGTAAAATGTGTGAAATCAATTTTTTTTCTTTGCTAACTGTGTGAAATCACTTTGAAAATACATTGGAGAATTTCAAGTTTACCACATGTTTCATACTATAATTCATGTTTACCTTCATTAAATTGACATTTTCACAGATATTTTTTTTCATTAAAATGGCAAAAGACTTTCATATCTTTGCTTTATAAATATATAATTATAAATAATTATTTAAATATAAAAATTATAGTTTTCAAAAATATGTTTTCTAATTGAATTTTGTATAGTTCTTTTTTAAAAAAAATTCGAACTTTTAATTTTAATTTTGAAATTCTAATTTATTTTAAACTAATTTTTAAAAAAATATATATATTTTAAGTTTGAAGTATTTATTTATATATTTATTAAGATCATAAATCCCACTTTCTAAAACTACTCTACTACTCAATCTAAAATCTAAGTCTAGATTAGTTAACTCTATGGTTATAAAGATCTATTTACATTTTTTAATCTAAGGATGAATATGATTAAGGTAAACATAAAAAAATGATATTAAAAATGTCATAATTTACGCAATATCTCATAATGTCTAGGGGGCTATGGGAAATAATGGTTCCCATAAAATATATGCTGACTGAGTCCAATATGATGATCAGTGAAGTGTGGCAGTACAAAATTTGTGACCTTCCTAGAAGGACAGCCAATTCAAGATGGAGTTATGCATCTTGGACACTTAACAACTTGTGATGTTACACACTTTTGTCCATATCATTCCCCCATTCCTTTGTCACAGTCGTCCTAATCAAATTGGAGTTATGCATCTCTGAGTATTAACTTTTTTAGATAGTGTCAAATTGAAGAACAAATAACAAAACTAAGCAAATATTTTCCTTAGTTTTTCTTTTGTAAAATACTTATATAGTCACTTGTTGATATTTTAGTTTTGAAATTAGAGTGGCTTTACTTTTAGAAACAAAACTAACGTAAAACGATATACATATATACCATCCTTTCTCAAAAAAAGAAAAAAAAACAATATATAAGTTATAACTATTTTAAGCAAAAAAAACAGAAAATCTAACCATTTCAGCCGCCAAAACTGGCTCTTACTTTTCCACAAAGAGACTAAAGACTTTTCAGCCAGCCAAATGGATCCGCAAGCCGACAAGTAATTAAATGAAATTATTCAAAATCATATAAATAAATAAAGGCTAAGCCTAAGCTATATATAAGGAGAAACCAAGATCCATCAAAAGCATCATCTTACTTAACACTAAATAGAAGAACACACACACACATTCTCTCTCTTTGTTTCCTCTTCTGATCACTGTGATCACTACGGTACCTACAAGAAGAAAAACGAAACAGAATAAAGAAGAAAAATGGGAATACTTATTGAAGAAACCTTAAGCTCTAACTCCAAAAGCCAAACTGTTATTGATGATGATAATGAGTTGGGTTTGATGGCTGTGAGACTAGCCAATGCCGCCGCCTTTCCGATGGTTCTCAAAGCTGCCCTTGAGCTCGGTGTCTTTGACACTCTCTACGCCGCCTCAGTGTTCCTATCACCTTCCGAGATAGCAAGTAGGCTACCAACTACGCCTCGTAACCCTGAGGCGCCGGCTTTGTTGGACAGGATGCTACGTCTACTTGCTAGCTACTCCATGGTCAAGTGCGGCACGGTCCAAGCCGGAAAGAGCCAGAGGGTTTACAAAGCGGAGCCAATATGCAGGTTCTTCTTGAAAAATAACATTCAAGATATTGGATCCTTGGCTTCTCAAGTCATTGTCAATTTCGACAGTGTCTTTCTCAACACCTGGTAATTTTCTATCCAACGATAAATATATTTCAGAAAAACAAAAATAAAACACGATGAATCTTATGTTGTTAATATGTTATATTGGCAGGGCACAATTGAAAGATATGGTGCTAGAAGGAGGAGATGCATTTGGCCGTGCACATGGTGGCATGAAACTCTTCGACTATATGGGAACTGATGAGAGGTTCAGCAAGCTCTTTAACCAGACCGGATTCACAATTGCTGTTGTGAAAAAGGCTCTTGAAGTTTACCAAGGCTTCAAAGATGTGGATGTGTTGGTTGATGTAGGAGGAGGAGTTGGAAACACCCTTGGTGTTGTTACTTCCAAGTATCCCAATATTAAGGGCATTAATTTTGATTTGACTTGTGCCTTGGCACAAGCACCTTCTTACCCTGGGGTGGAACATGTGGCGGGAGATATGTTTGTGAAGGTTCCAACCGGAGATGCCATGATCTTGAAAGTAAGTTTAACAACTCTCTTAGTCTTATTTTAACATATATATTTATTTAAGTGTGTTTATGTATTATTTTGTACTTACTTTGAGATTTTATTTACTTTACAGCGTATACTTCATGACTGGACCGACGAAGATTGCGTAAAAATTCTTAAAAACTGTTGGAAATCACTTCCTGAAAATGGTAAAGTGGTCGTAATAGAGCTAGTGACTCCTGATAGTGCTGAGAGTGGAGATATCAATTCGAACATTGCATTTGATATGGATATGTTGATGTTCACACAATGTTCCGGTGGAAAAGAGAGGTCCCGAGCCGAGTTTGAAGCTTTGGCCATGGAATCAGGCTTCAGCCATTGCAAATTCGTTTGTCAGGCTTATCATTGCTGGGTTATTGAGTTCTGTAAAGAAAATGTCTAAAATCTTAAACTATGCTTCTCTTTAATTGTTAGTTTAATTTCATCTATGTTTCAATTCTTTTTCTGATGTAATGCAGCTTCAAGCAATAAAAAGTGTTTGTTTTATTATTGTCTCTTATCTCTAAGATCTAGTTTTAGTTAATTGAATTCATACTTGAATTTAGAGTGAAAGTCATGATATTATTAGTTATTAAACTCATCCGATCCAATAGCTTATCCAGTTTGATTTTATATAACCTTGCTAAGATAAGGATAATGCTGGTTGTTGTTGTGTCAAACTCAACAAATATAATATACTAATATGTTGATAAATTTCAAAGTGATTGTCTGGTGATGGTCAGACGACGATATCGCCGTTATTGACTCAGCCCTACTCATATACAGTTCGAGATTTTTTTCTGGCGACCATATACAGCACCTCAGTAAGTAACATTTTGACTGTGGGAAGAGACAATTTGAGGAAACGTAAAATTTAACATGATTTATATCAAAATAGTAACTTTTGTTATTAATACATAATTAAAATAAATTATATCAAACGTTATTTGAAAATGTATTAAACAGTGGACTTAAGTGATTTAGTTGATTTGAAAATGTTTTATTTGAAATTTCTTGGTAAAAATATAAAAATTTATGTAATATCTCATCCGACTTAAATTCTTCCTAATTAAGTATTCCCTCCGTTTCGAATTAGATGACATTTTGGAACAAAATTTTCTTTTTAAAATAAGTGTCGTTTTATGATTTCAATGCAAAATTTATTGAGTTTTTATTTATTTTTTTGTTTTTGGCATCGCTTTTGATTTTTTATTCATTTTTATTGATTGAAATCTGATTAGATGTAATGATAATGATGTTTTAATTTAGTAATATACAAAATTAAATGTTTTATTAATCTGTATATCAAAATTTAGAATGTATGTCGAAATTTAGAATTGACTCTGATGGAATATTATTTCAAACACCCGATGAAGATTTTTTTACCTTCTAAGACACATTTTGTCTTCTCTATTTCTCCTTTAGCCACATCCCACTTGGGACACACAATATCTATGTCTAAAGTCTCTCTTACCCTCATCTTACACCACACCACATCCCACTAACCACACCTGATTTAACTCTGGTTCACCATTATTTTAATTTTTGTCGGACAAACCCAAACATTATTGTGGCCTTTTATTTTCAAATTCAGATCTATCCAGAAACTCTCTCCCCATTTCAAACAATTTCCCGTCATCCAGAAGCTCTCATCTTCCAAACCCCATAACCGCCGACTTCAACCAAATCGTCTAACGATAATGTCGAAGAAGAAATCGAAGTGTCCTCCGGCGAAGTCTAAGAAAAAATCGTACGGTTCGTCACCCCCCGTCTCCTCATCGCAACCAGACCATCCGCCGTCATCCTCTGGTTAGCTCTCTTCTCTTCTCGATTTTACTCTGCCATCTTCTTTTTAAATTTTCAAGCTTTCCCCTTTCAAAGCAATACCCCCTTTTTTTTTCTTCTTTCCCCTTTCTAAGCAATATCGTTTCAAGCTTTCCCCTTTCAAAGCAATAAAGTTTAAAGCTTTCCCCTTTCTAAGCAATATCCCCATGTTTTTTCTTCTTAATTTTAGGGTTCGTTGTTTTTGTCAATTTTAGGGTTTTTTCATTGTCAAATTTGGGTGTCCTGAGACTTTATGGTTTGTTGATTTTCAACTCGAGGTTCTGTTTATTTTCAAAACGATCTCAACCATAACAAGATTTTAGTGTTTGTTGATTATCAGTTTCTGGGTTTGTTATTTCTCAATTTTGTTGTGTTCTTCACTTTTTCTAATTTTCTTCCCTCTCTCACTTTCAGGGACCATGCAATCGGATCCTCGTCTACCCTTGAGGCTATTTTCGACGGATAGGTTTCCCATCAACAAACTTAACATCTATTCTTCACCGGAGATCCTCTCATTCCTTCGTCACGTTCTCCGAGGCACTGCGGAGTTCGAAACCATCCGTCAGTCTTGTTTTGGAAAGTTATTCGACATCCCTTCCCGACAAGCTCCCGTATCTACGAAGCTCATTCACTCGTTCCTCTCTCGCCAACTCCTATGTGGGGACGAGCACACCCTTTGGTCGGTTTTTGGTGGGAACCCTCTCCGTTACGGTCTCCAAGAGTTTGAAACTGTAACTGGTCTGAATTGTGGCTCTTTTCCAGAAGGATATCATCCCCACAAAGCCAAGTCTGGTGTTGCTGGCAAAGATGCAGTTTGGAAGAAACTTTTTGGTAAGAAGAAGATCATAACTATAGCTGAGCTCTGTCATATGCTTGAGAAAGAGAAGGACATGTCGGGGTGGAAGAAGATTCGTATAGCGTTGATTATCATAGTCGACGGCGTCCTCATTGCGCACAAACAAGTCCCCCGCCCCACTCCTCGTTACGTAAGCATGCTTAAAAGCCTCACATCTTTCTTTGAGTTCCCTTGGGGCAGAGAATCTTTCCTGAAGACCATCTCATGCATGAAGCCACCCAAGCCTCAGCCACCGAAGATCAAGGATCCAGTCGCTTGGCTCGTGCACAAACTAAAGCAGCGATCTTTCCGTCTGCAGGGCTTCCCTCTCACACTACAGTTGGTTGTCTTCCGCGCCATCCCCCAAATGCTTGAATTCATCCCTGCTCCTCACGACCAGCGCACACTGATGGACCTTGAAGAAGGTTACTTACCCCAACATGGCTCCATCAATTTCCAAGATATCTTGACTGTCGAGTTCTCCTCTAATGTAAGGAATCTCCTTTTTCAATACTGCACATTCATACAATGTCCACGTCCACACCTTTCTTAAAGTTTCTTTAAATCCACACTTCCCTTTATTGATCATTTCCCTTTTGTTCTCAGCTGAAAGTCGAACCGATCATAGCTACCGAATGTCAAGAGCCTGGTTGGGGAGAGGGATCCAGTAAAACGAAGGACGCAGGACTTCTTTACCTGGAAGATTTGATAGCGGAGAGGTACACATTCAACAAACAAATGTGGCCTGGTGGGGTTACAACAGAGCCTTTGCTTAAACCACCTAAAGATCGCTCTAACCGCCACGTCAAGAAGAAGCTCATTCGTGTAAAACAATCCCTCAAACCAAAACCTGTCATCAAGAAGGAGATGTCTTCAAGGAAGCAAAGGCGCATAAGCTCTTACTTTACACGATCAAATGTCAACACTTTCACCAACCAACAGCTCACCGAAATTGTGTTGGATCTTCAACAGCAGATCAAAGATTTGCAAAATTGTCTAAAGAAGAAGAAGAGAAAAACTCAACGAAGACAATCATCCTTTCATGCACTTCTCTCCCGTACCAAGAAGCGTCGGACATGTCATCAGGAAGATCAAGGAGCCCCCATCGATCAGGTTCAGTTTTTACATTTTTTTTCCTCTTGTTCACGAAGATACTAAACCACGCTTTTATCTTCTGCTTTTAGGATGTTCCTGTCACACATCATAGCGGTGTTGAGCCTGCACCTCTCTCAACTCAAGATATTAAACGTCCAATTCATCAGGTGATCTTCATCAACCCTACTAAATCTTGGTTTCGAGCACATATATCTATAATACTCTGTTTTTTGGTGCAATGCAGGAGGACGTTGATGCTATGGAGGTAGATGATATCGATGAGCCACAGTCACCTATCATAAGTCAGTACGCAGCTCATCTCTACCGCAAGCCTTCAAAAGTGAAAATCAACACCACCACTAGTTCTGAGCTGATATCTGACGAGGCTAATCCCACACACCAGGTGAAGTTTGAGTTAGTGAAGTTTCTGTTTCCACATTTTATTACATACCAGATCCGGCTAATTACCAGATCTTTTCTTTTCTGTAGGATGTGGATGCTCTGGCTACCAACACAACCACTGTCCACAACTTCAATGTCCACATTCATGCACAGCATGACCACAACTCAGAAACCAATGAACACAACTCAGAAACCCAGGTCACGTTCACCCAATACTTTTTTTCACAGAGTTTTCACCCGCATTCGTTCTCATTTGTCCACAATTTTAAAACAAAATGTAGGGCGCGGATGCTATTGGTGGTGTAAATCAGGAGCTGCCTGCGGAGCATGTTTCTACAACATCCAATGAGTTCCACCCTCTTTCTAAGACTACCAGCCAAGTGGAGAATGAGGTTATTATCACTCATTCTCTGTTTCAAATCTTTTATTAACAGAGACCAGCCTATTCTCATATCCCCATCTCCTTTTTTGCTTTTTCTTTTTCAACAATATAGGTTGTCGATGCCGTGGAACAAGACAGTGAAGATGTCCACAACTCAGCTGTCCACGTTGCAGAGGATGAGCATCAACAGCAACAGTCACCCAGAGGAGATCAGACCGGCCCCGTTAATCAATCTATCCACACAACTCCTGCTCGCAACGAAACAAACCATAAAACCACGGAGAGTCGTACTTTCGGGACACTATACCCTGGACGTTGGGACCCGCCTTCTGAACTCTACGATAAAGCTAATCACCCAAACAGCCCAGAGTGGAATCGCACTCTCAAACATGGTCTCAGGATTTACGAGCCTATAAGCCCTGACCCACCTCTATCCTCTGGTCCAATATTCGACCAAACAGCAGGTCCTTCCTCTCCGCCAGGCATTCTATTGCGGTTGTCACCAATTCCTTTTACTCCACTCACATCACCGTGCAAGAGCAATGATAGTGGTCTTGGTTTCGCGATTCACGCAGCATCACCCAATGCATTTATGAAAACAGCTTCGTCGAACTCGCCACCATTCAGCGCACCTGCTACAAATAATGAGAAGGTATGTCTCCTATATGCAAGTGAACATAAATCAACTCGCCCTAACAACTCGTCTAACTTTCATTTCATTGTCCTGAACCAGGGTGTTCCTGCTGAGGAAGCCACTGTCGATCTCACACAAACTAAAGACCCCCCGAGACACGTTCCATCCCATCTCGAGACCCTTCTTGCTAATGAATTGTTCAGCTCCCCTTTTGTTCCTGCTTTGGATCCCATCACCCCACTTCCAGCAAACGAATGGGAGTTTTTCGAGAGGATTCTCAAAACCAACATTAATGTGTAAGTATTACGAGATAACGTCCACATAGTGCTTATACATTACCATAATTTTTTAAACCCAACATATTATGCATTCCAAATAATGTTTCATTTCACAACCTCATGTTTACTCAATGTCTGACAGGTACCATATTACTCCATCTGAGTTCGAGTTTTCAAACAAGTCTCTCTTAGAAATTGCTCAGCCAAAGCAATGGACAACCACCTATGTAAGACATGAGTCATCTTTCCTTTTATTTGCTTCTGTTGTGATTGAGTGTGATGGATGTGAGGCTGAGTGTGCCTTATATGTTATACGTCGTTTTAGTCACCTCTCTTTTCATTGTCTGCTATGTTTGTTTAATGTTGTTTTTTTGTTTTTGCTCAGCAAATGGAAATGCTTGTAGACATGCTTTCTGCGCGACACAGCCAGGTTCTGAAGGAAGAAAAAGCAGCTTTCGCTCCACCTCTCCTATCTGAAGCTATCACAGCGATTTTCACAGATTTCGGAAAATGTAGTAAGAAAAAGAAGGAGGACTTCGTCTGGGACCCGCGTTTGGTTGAGATTGTTCTATGCGACCAAAAGAAGTGGATGGAAGACATCACAACTATCTACACGCCCATGCTCTGGAACCAGTCTCACTGGGTTGGGTTAGCAATCAACCTTGACATGGGTTTGGTTGAAGTGCTTGATCCTCTCCCCGCCTTGCACGGAGCTAGACGCATGGCTAAGTGGATGAAACCAATCCTTGTTTGCCTCCCTTACCTTGTCAAGAAAGTGGGTAAGTGTGAGATGACCCAATTCGATGGTGTGAAGCCGTTTGTCTGCAACCGGCTGACAGACATCTACACTAACACTCGATCGGGTGATTGCGGTCCTGTCACCATGAAGTTCCTAGAGTTGCACGCACTTGGTGATCCAGAACCAGGGATGGCCGGCATCACAGACCAGATCGTCGATGACATGCGCAAGCAGTACGCAATGGATATCTACAAGACCATGGTGCTGCCTGCGTACTACACGGGCCACCAATCTGAGCTGTAGACTGACTACTCCCTATCTCTCAAAATGCTACTACAACTGTCTCCTCCCATGTTTTCTGTGTAATATATTAGGAGTCTCCTACTACTCAGTGTTTGAATGCTTTTCTTTATCTAAACTATAAGTATATCTCGGCTTTCTAGCAAAACTCAACTAGTGGTTTTTTGTCTCACCTAAGCATTTTCATTAGTTTCGATCTTCTACATACAAAACTCACACAATACACTCTTCCGGGTTGTCGAACAAAGTCTCAAAGATGCGGACTGTATTTCTATGTCCACATCCACAATAAATGAAATAATAATTGCCAAACCAACGGAACTCAACAGAGATTCCAATCCCATTAAGTATCTCAACAACAAAATCCCTATCACGATCTCAATTATCTCAAACTTACCATTTCTCTTTCCTCTTCAACAGATTCACACATCCTACAATCCTCATGAGCTCATCATCGTCCCACTCACACTCACACACAGGGAGACACACAACTGGGGTACCTACTCGTTGTTGGTGTGGATCTAATCTCACTACCTTCGGCGCTCAAACCAAGGAAAATCTCTTCCGCCGGTTCTATCGATGCGAAGTTGGAGTCAAGGTTAGTACAACACAAACAGGGTCAGATTTTCTTTATCAGATGTCTAAACGCTCTTCTTATTTGATTATAGCGGAAAAACGAGCACCACCTGTTCAAGTGGGTAGACGAGGCTATTCTAGACGAGGTTCGTCTGGTGGATGAAAAAAACACCCAACTCAAGCAAGATGTTGACTCTTTCAAAATCTACACAGCAGAACTTTTCGAGAAACAGGCAAAACACTTCGAAGGAACCCTTCACCAGATCCAAATGCAAGTGGATGCACAGAATAACAGCTGCTGCACTCAGGACATCTCATCTCTTGCCACAGAAGACACTATTGCGTCCCCAACGATGTCTTCTTCTGCCTACAACCCTTTGACCAACATTGCTGTTGCAGCCATTGCACTTGGAACAATGGCATGGATCTACGCTAGGTTCAGCAACTAGATCCTGAAAATGGGTTGTTATAATGTATCTGTTTTCTAGAGTACCCATCATTGTCATGTTTAGGGTATCTGCAATACTTTTGAATTCTTGTTTCACGACTACAATTGGTTAAATCATCAACCTAGGGGTTCTTTGTCCACGTCCACAATCAAACCAAATCCACTGAACAAGAGTTTCTTAGTTTCACAGGTACTAAAATTGGTAAAGGATTTACAGCAAATTGTTTGAATCTTTGGGACATAAACAGAGCAACTAATAACTGAATATCATAAAGGGGTTCAATTCATGAGTTATTGTTTGCTCTCAATATTGAGTTTCAAATTAGGAAATTCAAGAACACCCATTGCAAATTCCGATTTGAGGGTAAACCAAAAATACCCGTTGGAAAAACAGAACAACTCCGAATAAATTGTTTCACTAAAGAAAAATCGGCTAAGACCAGGTCCTCCTCAGCCACCAAAAACAATCCGAAATCTCCTCCAAAAAACATAACACCACTCTCTCCATTTCTTCGACTGATCACCTAGATTGGACACACACAATTAGTGCGGTTGTGACCAGGTTGCCTACACCTCCCACACTTGTTCTGGTTAACTTTCTTCTTAGGTACCTACCAAAATACCAACAAAACATTCATGATCAAACCTTAAAACTTGCTAACCTCGATAAACCTTCTATAATTAATGATAAAACCTTCAAAACATTCATGAAAAAACCTTCAAACCTACAAAATAATTCATGATAAAACTTCTAACATTCAAAACATTCATGATAAAACCTTCTAACCTTTATTAAACATTCAACTACTCAACTACTCAATAACCAAAATACAAACACAACATTCAACTACCAAAATACCAAACTAAATTCCTCATTATTTAACATTTTCTAACCTTTATCTCCCCCGTCGAAGGCATGCGTGTCTTTCGACGACGTCCAGGTTGTCTTTTCGTGTTGGGAGGGTACACAACCAGGCTACTCACTTCCTCAGGTATGTCCACATCCCTTGGGTCTTCATCTGGGTTGATCTCACCTGCATATGTCTCCCTCCAAACCGAAGTCTTGTACCAATGACCGCAAAGTGTTTCTGTTGACACTCCAATACCGTTTGCTGCTAGTATAGCATGTCCACAAGGTATTTTTATATTATCAAAATACTTACAGCTACACTTCCTCTCAGCTAGCATTACCTTGTCAGACCTCCCAAATTTCCCCACAACTTGACAAGTCCACACATTTACTGAATTGACATAACTTCCTTTCACAGTAGCCATGTTTTTTGTCATCTCTTTGTCCACCTCCACAGTGACAGCGCCTCTGTGTTTCTCAGCCTTCCTCCTACGCGCACTGAACCACCTTGTCATCATTCTCTGGATGAACTTCACCAACTCAAGTATGTTGCCTCCTCTTCCTTCCAATAGTGCATTATTCAGCTGCTCAGCAATATTACTAGTCATGATGTTATATCTATCACCAGGGAAATTCACTCTTGTCCAACGACCTGTACCAATTTTCCCAAGATACATACCACATGCACTGTTTGTTGCCCTGATCTTCGCATAGAGTTCCTTGTACTCACGTGGCGTGTGTGCCATGGCTGTCTTTGTCACCATTTCTGCCAAATGCTTACTTGAAAACCTGGAATTCACATTTCTTGCCAAATGCACTATGCAAGCCCCATGTTTGGCTTGTGGATAAATCTTACACACAGCATTTTCGAGGCACACAGCCCTGTCAGATATTATAGCAAGAGATGGAGAATCACATAGAATACGCTCCACTTTTTGCAAAAACCACGTCCACGAATCTTCGTCCTCCGCGTCCACAATTGCAAAAGCTAGAGGGAAGATCTGAAAATTAGCATCCTGCCCACTAGCAGTCAAGAGAACTCCTTTGTACTTGCCGCTTAGATGGGTACCATCTATCACCAACACATGCCTCAGCTTCCTAAATCCACTAATTGAAGCACCAAAAGCAAGGAACAAGTAAAGGAAACGTTCATCTCCATCATCGTCTACATCTGTCTCCAAATCAGCAATGGTACCCGGATTTGCCAACTTCAACATGTGAAGATACTCTGGGAGTTTCAGATATGCGTCCTCATCAGAACCACGGACCCCAAGTATAGCTTTATCCTTTGCCCTATAGCACTTCATGTACGAAGCATTCACGCGTAGGTCTTCCAAAAGGAGTTTTTGCAAATCACGTGCCACAGGTGCTTTCCCCGGGTTCCCAAACTTGGCTTTGTACACAGCCGCAATCACACGAGATGTTGCTCTACTCTGATAGCCTTGCCTGTATTCTATTGGACAGAGATGATCAAGCTGAGCCTTCCTTATCTCATAGTAACCACAGCCCCTAATTTCATGAGCAGTTACACGCCAATCACACCTCTCATCGGGACACTCCACAACAAAAGAATCAACCTTGGTCCTTGTCTGCGTGAACTTAAACTGTTTTTTAATGGCGTAGATTGCTAAAGCAATCTGACAATCCTCCTTGCTTCCAAAAACTTTTCCTACGG